>CP136059.1:335667361-335857361 GCA_032464435.1 Aegilops umbellulata
TAAGAGTGTCGAACCCAACGAGGAGCTAAAAGTAGAACAAATATTCCCTCAAGTTCTATCGACCACCAATACAACTCTACGCACGCCTGACGTTCACTTTACCTAGAACAGGAATGAAACTAGAAGTACTTTGTAGGTGTTTTTAGATAGGTTTGCAAGAATATAAAGAGAGCATAAATAAAAACTAGGGGCTTTTTAGATAAAATACACAATAAAGTTAGTATAGTGAGTGTGCAATGGTGGTCGTAGGAGTTGCGAAATTGTCCCTAATCAATTGACTACTTTACTAGACCGATAGCAAGTTTTATGTGGGAGAGGCCTCTGCTAGCATGTCGTCCCTTACTTGGAGTTCTATGCACTTATGATTGGAACTATTAGCAAGCATCCGAAACTACTAACATTCATTAAGGTAAAACCCAACCATAGCATTAATATATATTGGTCCCCCTTCAATCTCGTATGCATCAATTTCTATGCTAGGTTGAAGCTTCTGTCCCTCTTGCCCTCCAATACATAGTCCTATCAACATACAACTAACCCTATGGTGTGATCCACGCGTGCGCTCATATGATGGGCACCAAAGGACAGCAACATAACCACAAGAAAATTAAATCAATCATAGCAATTCATCAACCACCGATAGGACAACGAAAATCTACTCAGCCATCATAGGATGGCAACACATCATTGGATAATAATATGAAGCATAAAGCACCATGTTCAAGTAGAGGGTGCAGCGGGTTGCGGGAGAGTGGACCGCTGTAGATAGAGGGGGTAAGGTGATGGAGATGTTGGTGAAGATGGCAGAGGTGTTGGTGTAGATCGCGGTGATGATGATGGTGGCCACGGCAGCGTTCCGGCGCCACCGGAAGAGAGGGGGAGAGAGCCCCCGTCCTTCTTCTTCCTTGACCTTCTCCCTAGAGGGGATAAGGGTTTCCCCTATGGTCCATGGTCTCCATGGCGTGGGAGGGGCGAGAGCCCCTCCGAGATTGGATCTGTCTCTCTGTCTCTCTGTGTTTCTGTGTTTTTCTGATTCTGCCCTGGCACCATTTATTTTATATCCAGAGATCCGTAACTCCAATTGGACTGAAACCTTCGCCGCGATTTTTTTACCAAAAGTTAGCTTTCTTGCGGCCGAATAAGGGCATCAACCGCCTTACGGGTGGCCCATGAGGGTCAGGGGCGCGCCCCCTGCCTCGTGGCCACCTCAGCACTGTCCCGCATTGATTCTTCTTCCAGAATTCTCCAAATATTCCAAAAATATTCTCTATCTGTTTTATCCCGTTTGGATTCCATTTGATATGGATATTCTGCGAAACATAAAACATGCAACAAACAGGAACTGCCACTGGGCACTGGATCAATATGTTAGTCCCAAAAAATAATATAAAAAGTGGCCAAAAGTATATGAAAGTTTTAGAATATTGGCATGGAACAATAAAAAATTATAGATACGACGGATATGTATCATTGTGGAACAATGGTTCCTTCGGCTTCATTATCATCGCCTTCCCCATGTCCACCTTCTGGTCGCCGATGGTGTACAATATGGTGCACGGGGTTTCGTCGTCCTGCAAAGAAAAGTCTGCGACGTGAGACATCCGAAAGGAAACGAAAACGGGAGATTATACATTTATAGAAGGGGGCCGGTGTGACAGATACTGTGAGGGCGTCGAGCTCAGCCAAAGCTGAGCACCGCCGAGCACGTCCGGTGCCGGAGCCGGTGCCGGAGCAGGTGCTGGAGACGGTGCGGGAGCAGGTGCAGCTGCAGGTGTTGGTGCAACGCTAGTCGAGCTGCTCCCCAAGAAGTCAGCGAGGGTAAAATCCGCTGCATTTTTTCTGGATTTTGCCTGGTCCAATTGAAAACGGTCGGAACCAAGGAAGTAGACATATCTACAACCACCTGTTTTGCGGGAGCTACCGCTGTTGCGATTGTCTGAGATGATTTATTCTCAACCGCAATCTCAACCTTCTTGTCGATGTTTTCTTTCCGTCTTTCCTTTCTCTCCTCCGTGGTCTCACGGTAGTACTTCTTCCATGTGGCGCCGTCTCCGACACTGTGCACGCGTCCATACGACGGTCGAGTCTCCACCGGGAGTCGTTTCAATATGTTCAACGCCCGGTTGAACGGAGTGTCCCACTTGGGCCTCGCCAACGCCTCAGACGGCGAGTCGCTTTCGGCCGCAATCCTGTGTTGCTCTCTCTGCAAAAGGCACACGGATCGTTTACAAATATGACTAACGTGCAGTCGAATTGATCAGAAACTAAAATTACCAGCAGTCTCATGAACTCCGTCGTGACCGCGTTCTTCTCGAAAACCTTCTTCATTGGGTCCCAACGGTGCCGGGCCCTGAGAACGCCACGCTCCTACGGGACGGTGAACTCCGCCAAGGGGTCTGGGATGCCCAGACTCGCGGCTTCCGCGTCCTCCTTGGCCCATATGGACCTCTTCCCGCCGTAACCACTGCTTCCGAGGTGGTGGCGCCCAATGTTCCTCTGTTGAAGCCCCTTCATGTACTTTGACTTTTTTTGGCAGCTTCGGTTTCGCAAGCCGCCTTGAATATTTCAAAGTGCTCTGTCGTGATTGTTGGATTATCCTTACAATCTTGGAGTAGGGTTCCTTTTTGTCGATGATCCTTGCTTTCACCCTTGTTTTCCAGGCGGCCAACGCGTCGCTAAACTTGGTCATGGCGTGTTTGTTTATCTTCTTCATTGCCCGCTCCTTATCTGGATCTTTATAATCCTTTTCATTCCGGCCTGGGAACAAGAATATCTGGTGCAGCTTCTTTAGGAGGGAGGGCCTCATATCATCTATCTTCTGTAGTTTCTCATCGTTGATGGTGGAGGTTGTCCGTACGATGCAGCCTATTTGATTGTCGTAGCACGCGCGCACTTCCTCGGGCGTGTTTGGCCCAAAATTGTCGTCGTCCACCTCCGTGACCACCAGTCTAGTAGTCCTGAGTTTGTTAGGAAGCCGTTGCCTCTTTGCTTTCGGTTCTACACCGGTTCCGCTCCCGGAGGCAGCGCCGGTCTTAGTCTCAGCGTCGGTCTCGATGTCGGTCTGAGTCTGAGCGCCGGTCTCAGTCTCAGTCTCAGCACCGGTCTGTGTGTCGGTCTCAGTCCCCGATGCGGTCAGTGGGCCCAGCAACAACATCAGTTGATCGCCGGCAAGGCTAAAAAATTATTCTCCCGCCAGGTAGTCGTTGTCGCAATCACCAGAACCCTGTACTTCATCGTTGCTAGCCATGTTTCCTACGATTAAATCTAGTCAATTAATTCCAGACCTAATAAAATAAATAATGAAATAAAAAGGCCTATGTTTTGCAGGAACATTGACTCCTTCCCGGTGCGCAAATCCCGGGCACTCGATATGTCCTAGTTTGTAGCACAAGTCATGCCGAAATTCACGGAAAATTTCGGCATGACCTTTGCTAAAAAGTGGACAAATCGAGAACCTGAAATTTGCCGGAACGGAAATGAATCAACATTCCGGCAAAACATGGGCCACTCAGCTTCATTCCCTGGAACAGTGTTCAAATATCCATCTTTGACACCACAACACATGTCCAAATATACACAAGCAACCACATGTCCAAATTTCACAAGCTAATTCAAAAACAAAGTGTAGAAGATAATTCATTTAACTACTAATAGAACAAAATTCAGTTAACTTTAGTGCTCTATAATGATGAAAGGAAAAAAATTCAGTTAACTACTAATTTCAATCATTTAGGTTATTCATTTAACTTCACCTAATTAACCTATTGTACCACTACTACTAGCAGCACTACTAACCTAATTAACCTAGCAAAAATCTACTGCCCTAACTAAAAACATCTAATTAACATCTAGTAGTACCAGTACTGCCCTAACCTAATTAACATCTACTAGTATCACTATATACTACAAGCAGCATCTACCCTAATTAAACCCTACTGCCCTAACTAACTTTTGTTGTAAACCAAATTTTTTGCTCTAAACTAATTTTTGCTCTAACATCTACTACTTAACATCATCAATGATATGTATCAATCAGTATGTGATGATGATATTTCCATATGTATGCATGAGTCCTTTGTATTGTCCTTGAACATCATCAATGATATGTATCAATAAGTATGTGACTTGTTTGTGGAACTATGATTGTATGATGATTGTTTTAATGGTCCCTAGTTGATAAGGTTATGCGGACACATATCCTTGACTAGTATACGACATGGTTGATGACTATGTTTCACAAGTCATGTGCATGGAGATGCTAAACCGATAATATGGGCTCGGGGATGGAGATCACCGAGCCGGACAGACCCACTTTGAGACGCAGCGAGATCTAGTCATCTGTTAGTCTCAAGTGCAATGTCTATGCCATGTCCTAGACCTGAGGTCCTCGCATGTTCTTGGGATGAGGATCGACTCACTTAGGGTCTATCAAATGCTACTCCGTAACTGGGTAGTTATAAATGTAGCCTTCGGGTGAGTCATGAGACATGCCGCGAGACATGGTTGACCAAGATGGAATTTGCCCCTCCTATTTGGAGAGATATTATCTGGGCCCTCTCGAGTGATCAGATTCGGAAAGCATGGCCATGCGACTTGGGTTAAGTGTTAACCCAGTTCAGGAATCTGTATCATGGTTTTGAGAAGAGAGGTCGATAACACAAGGGTGACAAGTACTTGCCTTGAGCTCGACAACAAATATCGTGAGGCAAAAGGAATATTGCATATGCCACATTGTTGAGGTTCGTCAAACGACTTTACACCCACATGGGAGTTGGCACGTTCTGCTAGGAGTAGCTACCAACTATCGACTCTGGTCGTGTCCATGTGTACGTGAACCTATAGGGTCGCACGCTTAAGGGGCTGCAGCCCATTCGGATTGGATCTGAGTGGAAAATGGATGTGGACTCCTAGTGGGCTCAAGTGTTGAGCCCACCTCGCGGAGGTCTATATAAAGGGGAGTGCGCACACCACTTAGGGTTGATGGAATTGAACCCTGGTTAGCCACCGCCACTCCCCACACCCATGTCGCGCGATCGTACCTAGCAGTCCGCCCCTCGACACTGCTCCCCGTACGTGTGGATACCTTAGAGGCATCGCATCTGCGGTGCTTGGACGAACCGTTCGAGGGAACCGCGAGGTGCCGTTCGCGGGAGATCACCGTTCACGGGTCTTCGCTATTCGCGGGAGATTGGCAACGTGAGGAGGAGAAGGCAGGGGAGATCGGCTACACGCATCACCAACTCTACTTCCGCTGCGGTGACTACGCGTCTAGTGGTAAACCCGATCCCGTGATCTATTTCCAGCAGCATGATCTTGGGTGCGCGGTAGAAAATTTTATTTGGCGCTAGCGTAGCGTACCGCATGTTCCAACAGAGAGGACGGGCTCGGGCACGGGCAGCGGCGGTCCTGGACGGGCTCGGGAGGCGGTGAGGTCGAGGGCAGCCTCGGGTGGCAGCGATGAGGCTGAGGGCGGCCTCGGGCGGCGGCGCTGAGGATGACGGTGGCCTCGAGGGAGACGGTGAGGTTGCGGGCGTCCACGCCGGCAGGAGACGGCGACGAAGTGGGGCGACGGCGAATTGGGGAGATGACGGCGGGGGCGAGGGATTTGGGGGAGAAATGGTGGCCGGGGGGAGGGAAACCGTTGTTTAAGTGAAATGTAACAGTAGCGCGTTCCTGAAAATGCGCTATAGCTAAGTTAGCTACAGCGTGTTTCCTGAAACGCGCTACTGCTATTCCTTTCTCCTTTTTCCCTTTTTTCATTTATTTTTCTTTACATTTTATTTTCCTTTCTATTTTTTATATTTCTTTCATTTTCATTTACTTTTCTACTTATTTTTCATTTTATTTTATTTTCGTTAGCAGTAGCGCCTTACACATAAACGCACTGCTACAACAAAATTAGCGGCAACGCTGTCTCTAAAAGAGCGTTACTACTATGTGTAGCCGATCGGCTTAGTGGTGGGAATTTTTGTAGTAGCGCTTTTACAACGGGACGCGCTACTGCTATATATGTATCTGCAGCGCGGTTATTTCGCGTGCGCTACTGCTGTCTAGCAGTAGCGCCCTTTTTTTAACATGCGCTACTGCTAAAGTTCTGTGTATAGGCTTTTCCCTAGTAGTGTATATAGGCGGAAGAAATAGGTCAGTGGAGTCACGAGGGGCCCACAAGGGTGGGGGCGCGCCCTACCCCCTGGGCGCGCCTCCTGACCTTGTGGCCACCTCGTGGCTATCGTGACGTGCACTCCAAGCCCTCTAGATGTCTTCTGGTCCAAGAAAAATCATCGCGAAAGTTTCATTCCGTTTGGACTCCGTTTGGTATTCCTTTTCTACTAAACTCTAAAACAAGAAAAAAAACAGGAACTGGCACTGGGCTCTAGGTTAATAGGTTAGTCCCAAAAATCGTATAAAATAGCATATTAATGGATATAAAACACCCAAAACAGATAATATAATAGCATGGAACAATCATAAATTATAGATACGTTGGAGACGTATCAGCCGCCGAGGTTGCTGGTGTAATTAGACTCTTCCCCAAGGTTGAGTGGGTGATCGTGTTGGGTTCTAGGCAAAAGCTTTGCATCTTTTACGAGGGTCTAAGAGAATCTACTGCCATAATTTGCAAATTTGACCTTTAAACATCCGCGGACGCGCCCGGGCGCGGACAGTCCCTCGTATGGGCTACCGGATAGTCACACACTTCAAATTCAAACCCTTAAATCCATGCAATCCATGCATGTGGATCACATAGCAGAAATTCATCACAATTCAATAGTTCAACAATGCAAAATAAAATCATACTTCAATGATCCAGACATGCCAAAATTAAATTCAAGTTCGAGCGTGATGGATCAATCGCCGAACGAATTACTCATCGGGCACCATCCTTACCGCCTCCTCTACCGTTGCTATCTCTGCATCCTGCTCTACCTCCATCCATGCCACCTACTCTGCTGCTGCCATCGCCGCTCTCACCTGTTGGGGAAAGTAGTAATTTCAAAAAAATTCCTACGCACACGCAAGATCATGGTGATGTATAGCAACGAGAGGGGAGAGTGTTGTCTACGTACCCTCGTAGACCGAAGCAGAAGCGTTGACGCAACGTAGAGGAAGTAGTCGTACGTCTTCCCGGTCCAACCGATCCAAGCACCGTTACTTCTGCACCTCCGAGTTCTTGACACATGTACAGCTCGATGACGCACCCCGGGCTCCGATCCAGCAAAGCTTCGGGGAGGAGTTCCGTCAGCACGACGGCGTGGTGACGATCTTGATGTTCAACCGTCGCAGGGCTTCGCCTAAGCACCGCTACAATATGACCGAGGTGTAATATCGTGGAGGGGGGCACCGCACACGGCTAAGGAACGATCACGAAGATCAACTTGTGTGTTCTAGGGTGCCCCCCTACCCCCGTATATAAAGGAGCCAAGGGGAGGGGGCGACCAGCCAAGGAGGGGCGCACCAGGGGGAGTCCTACTCCCATCGGGAGTAGGACTCCCTTCTTTCCTAGTTGGAGAAGGAGAAGGGGGGAAGAGGAGGAAGAGGGGAAGGAAAGGGGGGCGCCGCCCCCTTCCCTTGTCCTATTCGGACTAGGAAGGGGAGGGGCGCGTGGCCACCTCCTGCCTCCTTCCCTCTTCTCCCTCAAGGCCCATGTAGGCCCAATAACCCCCCGGGGGGTTCTAGTAACCCCTCGGTACTCCGGTAAAATGCCGATTTCACCCGGAACGATTCTGATGTCCAAATATAGGCTTCCAATATATCGATCTTTATGTCTCGACCATTTCGAGACTCCTTGTCATGTCCGTGATCACATCCAAGACTCCGAACAACCTTCGGTACATCAAAATACATAAACTCATAAAGAAACTGTCATCGTAACTTTAAGCATGCGGACCCTACGGTTCGAGAACAATGTAGACATGACCGAGACACGTCTCCGGTCAATAACCAATAGCGGGACCTGGATGCCCATATTGGCTCCTACATATTCTACGAAGATCTTTATCGGTCAGACCGCATAACAACATACATTGTTCCCTTTGTCATCGATATGTTACTTGCCCGAGATTCGATCGTCGGTATCCAATACCTAGTTCAATCTTGTTACCGGCAAGTCTCTTTACTCGTTCCGTAATACATCATCTC
Source organism: Aegilops umbellulata (assembly GCA_032464435.1). Classification (NCBI taxonomy): domain Eukaryota; kingdom Viridiplantae; phylum Streptophyta; class Magnoliopsida; order Poales; family Poaceae; genus Aegilops; species Aegilops umbellulata. The sequence continues at coordinate 335,675,501 of CP136059.1, forward strand.
ACAACTAACACATTAGTTGCAAGGCTTATGTGATGTGCATTACCGAGAGGGCCCAGAGATACCTCTCCGACAATCAGAGTGACAAATCCTAATCTCGAAATACGCCAACCCAACATGTACCTTTGGAGACACCTGTAGAGCTCCTTTATAATCACCCAGTTACGTTGTGACATTTCGTAGCACACAAAGTGTTCCTCCGGTAAACGGGAGTTGCATAATCTCATAGTCATAGGAACATGTATAAGTCATGAAGAAAGCAATAGCAACATACTAAACGATCGGGTGCTAAGCTAATGAAATGGGTCATGTCAATCAGATCATTCAACTAATGATGCGATCTCGTTAATCAAATAACAACTCTTTGTCTATGGTCAGGAAACATAACCATCTTTGATTAACGAGCTAGTCAAGTAGAGGCATACTAGTGACACTCTGTTTGTCTATGTATTCACACATGTATTATGTTTCCGGTTAATACAATTCTAGCATGAATAATAAACATTTATCATGATATAAGGAAATAAATAATAACTTTATTATTGCCTCTAGGGCATATTTCCTTCAGTCTCCCACTTGCACTAGAGTCAATAATCTAGATTACACAGTAATGATTCTAACACCCATGGAGTCTTGGTGCTGATCATGTTTTGCTCGTGGAAGAGGGTTAGTCAACGGGTCTGCTACATTCAGATCTGTATGTATCTTGCAAATCTCCATGTCTCCCACCTGGACTAGATCCCGGATGGAATTGAAGCGTCTCTTGATGTGCTTGGTTCTCTTGTGAAATCTGGATTCCTTTGCCAAGGCAATTGCACCAGTATTGTCACAAAAGATTTTCATTGGACCCGATGCACTAGGTATGACACCTAGATCGGATATGAACTCCTTCATCCAGACTCCTTCGTTTGCTGCTTCCGAAGCAGCTATGTACTCCGCTTCACATGTAGATCCCGCCACGACGCTCTGTTTAGAACTGCACCAACTGACAGCTCCACCGTTTAATGAAAACACGTATCCGGTTTGCGATTTAGAATCGTCCGGATCAATGTCAAAGCTTGCATCAACGTAACCATTTACGATGAGCTCTTTGTCACCTCCATATATGAGAAACATATCCTTAGTCCTTTTTAGGTACTTCAGGATGTTCTTGACAGTTGTCCAGTGATCCACTCCTGGATTACTTTGGTACCTCCCTGCTAAACTTATAGCAAGGCACACATCAGGTCTGGTACACAGCATTGCATACATGATGGAGCCTATGGCTGAAGCATAGGGAACATCTTTCATCTTCTCTCTATCTTCTGCAGTGGTCGGGCATTGAGTCTTACTCAACTTCACACCTTGTAACACAGGCAAGAACCCTTTCTTTGCTTGATCCATTTTGAACTTCTTCAAAACTTTGTCAAGGTATGTGCTTTGTGAAAGTCCTATCAAGCGTCTTGATCTATCTCCATAGATCTTAATGCCCAATATGTAAGCAGCTTCACCGAGGTCTTTCATTGAAAAACTTTTATTCAAGTATCCCTTTATGCTATTCAGAAATTCTATATCATTTCCGATTAGTAATATGTCATCCACATATAATATCAGAAATGCTACAGAGCTCCCACTCACTTTCTTGTAAATACAAGCTTCTCCAAAAGTCTGTACAAACCCAAATGCTTTGATCACACTATCAAAGCGTTTATTCCAACTCCGAGAGGCTTGCACCAGTCCATAAATGGATCGCTGGAGCTTGCACACTTTGTTAGCTCCCTTTGGATCGATAAAACCTTCTGGTTGCATCATATACAACTCTTCTTCCAGAAATCCATTCAGGAATGCCGTTTTTACATCCATTTGCCAAATTTCATAATCATAAAATGCGGCAATTGCTAACATGATTCGGACAGACTTAAGCATCGCTATGGGTGAGAAGGTCTCATCGTAGTCAATCCCTTGAACTTGTCAAAAACCTTTTGCGACAAGTCGAGCTTTGTAGACAGTGACATTACCGTCAGCGTCAGTCTTCTTCTTGAAGATCCATTTATTCTCAATTGCTTGCTGATCATTGGGCAAGTCAACCAAAGTCCACACTTTGTTCTCATACATGGATCCCATCTCGGATTTCGTGGCTTCAAGCCATTTTGCGGAATCTGGGCTCACCATCGCTTCTTCATAGTTCGTAGGTTCATCATGATCTAATAGCATGACTTCTAGAACAGGATTGCCGTACCACTCTGGTGCGGATCTTACTCTGGTTGATCTACGAGGTTCTGTAGTAACTTGATCTGAAGTTCTATGATCATCATCATTAACTTCCTCACTAATTGGTTCAGACGTCACAGAAACCGGTTCCTGTGATGTGCTACTTCTCAATAAGGGAGCAGGTACAGTTACCTCGTCAAGTTCTACTTTCCTCCCACTCACTTCTTTCGAGAGAAACTCCTTCTCTAGAAAGTTTCCGAATTTAGCAACAAAAGTCTTGCCTTCGGATTTGTGATAGAAGGTGTATCCAATAGTTTCCTTTGGATATCCTATGAAGACACATTTCTCCGATTTGGGTTCGAGCTTATCAGGTTGAAGTTTTTTCACATAAGCATCGCAGCCCCAAACTTTAAGAAACAACAACTTTGGTTTCTTGCCAAACCACAGTTCATAAGGTGTCGTCTCAACGGATTTTGATGGTGCCCTATTTAACGTGAATGAGGCCGTCTCTAAAGCATAACCCCAAAACGATAGCGGTAAATCTGTAAGAGACATCATAGATCGTACCATATCAAGTAAAGTACGATTACGACGTTCGGACACACCATTACGCTGTGGTGTTCCGGGTGGCGTGAGCTGCGAAACTATTCTGCATTGTTTCAAATGTACACCAAACTCGTAACTCAAATATTCTCCTCCATGATCAGATCGTAGAAACTTTATTTTCTTGTTACGTTGATTTTCAACTTCACTCTGAAATTCTTTGAACTTTTCAAATGTTTCAGACTTATGTTTCATTAAGTAGATATACCCATATCTGCTTAAATCATCTATGAAGGTGAGAAAATAATGATATCCACCACGAGCCTCAACATTCATCGGACCACATACATCTGTATGTATGATTTCCAACAAATCTGTTGCTCTCTCCATAGTACCGGAGAACGGTGTTTTAGTCATCTTGCCCATGAGGCACGGTTCGCAAGTACCAAGTGATTCATAATCAAGTGGTTCCAAAAGTCCATCAGTATGGGTTTCTTCATGCGCTTTACACAGATATGACCTAAACGCAGTGCCACAAATAAGTTGCACTATCATTATCAACTCTGCATCTTTTGGCTTCAACATTATGAATATCTGTATCACTACTATCGAGATTCATCAAAAATAGACCACTCTTCAAGGGTGCATGACCATAAAAGATATTACTCATATAAATAGAACAACCATTATTCTCTGATTTAAATGAATAACCGTCTCGCATCAAACAAGATCCAGATATAATGTTCATGCTCAACGCTGGCACCAAATAACAATTATTTAGGTCTAATACTAATCCCGAAGGTAGATGTAGAGGTAGCGTGCCGACCGCGATCACATTGACTTTGGAACCATTTCCCACGCGCATCGTCACCTCGTCCTTTGCCAGTGTTCGGTTAATCCGTAGTCCCTGATTCGAGTTGCAAATATTAGCAACAGAACCAGTATCAAATACCCAGGTGCTACTGCAAGCTCTAGTAAGGTACACATCAGTAACATGTATATCACATATACCTTTGTTCACCTTGCCATCCTTCTTATCCGCCAAATACTTGGGGCAGTCCCGCTTCCAGTGACTAGTCTGCTTGTAGTAGAAGCACTCAGTTTCAGGCTTAGGTCCAGACTTGGGTTTCTTCTCCTGAGCAGCAACTTGTTTGCTGTTCTTCTTGAAGTTCCCCTTCTTCTTCCCTTTGCCCTTTTTCTTGAAACTAGTGGTCTTGTTGACCATCAACACTTGATGCTCCTTCTTGATTTGTACCTCCGCAGCCTTTAGCATTGCGAAGAGCTCGGGAATTGTCTTATCCATCCCTTGCGTATTATAGTTCATCACGAAGCTCTTGTAGCTTGGTGGAAGTGATTGGAGAATTCTATCAATGACTATATCATCTGGAAGATTAACTCCCAGTTGTATCAAGTGATTACAATACCCAGACATCTTGAGTATATGCTCACTGACGGAACTATTCTCCTCCATCTTACAGCTATAGAATTTATTGGAGACTTCATATCTCTCAATCCGGGCATTCTGTTGGAATATTAACTTCAACTCCTGGAACATCTCATATGCCCCATGACGTTCAAAACGTCATTGAAGTCCCGGTTCTAAGCCGTAAAGCATGGCACATTGAACTATCAAGTAGTCATCAGCTTTGCTCTGCCAGACATTCTTAACGTCGTCAGTTGCATCAGCAGCAGGCCTGGCACCCAGCGGTGCTTCCAGGACGTAACTCTTCTGTGTAGAAATGAGGATAATCCTCAAGTTACGGACCCAGTCCGTGTAATTGCTACCATCATCTTTCAACTTTGCTTTCTCAAGGAAAGCATTAAAATTTAATGGAACAACAGCACGGGCCATCTATCTACAATCAACATATACAAGCAAGATACTATCAGGGACTAAGTTCATGATAAATTTAAGTTCAATTAATCATATTACTTAAGAACTCCCACTTAGATAGACATCCCTCTAATCATCTAAGTGATCACGTGATCGAAATCAACTAAACCATAACCGATCATCACGTGAAATGGATTAGTTTTCAATGGTGAACATCTTTATGTTGATCATATCTACTATATGATTCACACTCGACCTTTCGGTCTCCGTGTTCCGAGGCCATATCTGTATATGCTTGGCTCGTCAAGTATAACCTCAGTATTCCGCGTGTGCAACTGTTTTGCACCCGTTGTAGATGGACGTAGAGCTTATCACACCCGATCATCACGTGGTGTCTGGGCACGACGAACTTTGGCAACGGTGCATACTCAGGGAGAACACTTCTTGATAATTTAGTGAGAGATCATCTTATAATGCTACCGTCAATCAAAGCAAGATAAGATGCATAAAAGATAAACATCACATGCAATCAATATAAGTGATATGATATGGCCATCATCATCTTGTGCTTGTGATCTCCATCTCCGCAACACCGTCATGATCACCATCGTCATCGGTGCGACACCTTGATCTCCATCATAGCATCGTTGTCGTCTCGCCAATCTTATGCTTCTACGACTATCGCTACCGCTTAGTGATAAAGTAAAGCATTACAGGGCGATTGCATTGCATACAATAAAGCGACAACCATATGGCTCCTGCCAGTTGCCGATAACTCAGTTACAAAACATGATCATCTCATACAATAAATTTAGCATCATGTCTTGACCATATCACATCACAACATGCCCTGCAAAAACAAGTTAGACGTCCTCTACTTTGTTTGTTGCAAGTTTTACGTGGCTGCTACGGGCTTAAGCAAGAACCAATCTTACCTACGCATCAAAACCACAACGATAGTTTGTCAAGTTGATGCCATTTTAACCTTCGCAAGGACCGGGCGTAGCCACACTCGGTTCAACTAAAGTTGGAGAAACTGACACCCGCCAGCCACCTGTGTGCAAAGCACGGCGGTAGAACCAGTCTCGCGTAAGCGTACGCGTAATGTCGGTCCGGGCCGCTTCATCCAACAATATCGTCGAACCAAAGTATGACATGCTGGTAGGCAGTATGACTTATATCGCCCACAACTCACTTGTGTTCTACTCGTGCATATAACATCAAACCATAAAACCTAGGCTCGGATGCCACTGTTGGGGAACGTAGTAATTTCAAAAAAATTCCTACGCACACACAAGATCATGGTGATGTATAGCAACGAGAGGGGAGAGTGTCGTCTACGTGCCCTCGTAGACCGAAGCGGAAACGTTGACGCAACGTAGAGGAAGTAGTCGTACGTCTTCCCGGTCCAACCGATCCAAGCACCGTTACTCCGGCACCTCCGAGTTCTTGACACACGTACAGCTCGATGACGCACCCCGGGCTCCGATCCAGCAAAGCTTCAGGGAGGAGTTCCGTCAGCACGACGGCGTGGTGACGATCTTGATGTTCAACCGTCGCAGGGCTTCGCCTAAGCACCGCTACAATATGACCGAGGTGTAATATCATGGAGGGGGGCATCGCACACGGCTAAGGAACGATCACGAAGATCAACTTGTGTGTTCTAGGGTGCCCCCCTGCCCCCGTATATAAAGGAGCCAAGGGGAGGGGGCGGCCGGCCAAGGAGGGGCGCGCCAGGGGGGAGTCCTACTCCCAACGCGAGTAGGACTCCCTTCTTTCCTAGTTGGAGAAGGAGAAGGGGGAAAGAGGAGGAAGAGGGGAAGGAAAGGGGGGGCGCCGCCCCCCTTCCCTTGTCCTATTCGGACTAGGAAGGGGAGGGGCGCGCGGCCAACTCCTGCCTCCTTCCCTCTTCTCCCTCAAGGCCCATGTAGGCCCAATAACCCCCCGGGGGGTTCCGGTAACCCCTCGGTACTCCGGTAAAATGCCGATTTCACCCGGAACGATTCCGATGTCCAAATATAGGCTTCCAATATATCGATCTTTATGTCTCGACCATTTCGAGACTCCTCGTCATGTCCGTGATCACATCCGGGACTCCGAACAACCTTTGGTACATCAAAGTACATAAACTCATAAAGAAACTGTCATCATAACTTTAAGCGTGCGGACCCTACGGTTTGAGAACAATGTAGACATGACCGAGACACGTCTCCGGTCAATAACCAATAGCGGGACTTGGATGCCCATATTGGCTCCTACATATTCTACGAAGATCTTTATCGGTCAGACCGCATAACAACATACGTTGTTCCCTTTGTCATCGATATGTTACTTGCCCGAGATTCGATCGTCGGTATCCAATACCTAGTTCAATCTCGTTACCGGCAAGTCTCTTTACTCGTTCCGTAATACATCATCTCACAACTAACACATTAGTTGCAATGCTTGCAAGGCTTATGTGATGTGCATTACCGAGAGGGCCCAGAGATACCTCTCCGACGATCAGAGTGACAAATCCTAATCTCGAAATACGCCAACCCAACATGTACCTTTGGAGACACTTGTAGAGCTCCTTTATAATCACCCAGTTATGTTGTGACGTTTGGTAGCACACAAAGTGTTCCTCCGGTAAACGGGAGTTGCATAATCTCATAGTCACAGGAACATGTATAAGTCATGAAGAAAGCAATAGCCACATACTAAACGATCGGGTGCTAAGCTAATGAAATGGTTCATGTCAATCAGATCATTTAAATAATGATGTGATCCCGTTAATCAAATAACAACTCTTTGTCTATGGTCATGAAACATAACCATCTTTGATTAACGAGCTAGTCAAGTAGAGGCATACTAGTGACACTCTGTTTGTCTATGTATTCACACATGTATTATGTTTCCGGTTAATACAATTCTAGCATGAATAATAAACATTTATCATGATATAAGGAAATAAATAATAACTTTATTATTGCCTCTAGGGCATATTTCCTTCATCACCGCCTCGTAGTCCCTATGTTAGTTGGTCTCCTTCTTCTTCCTGGCAAGAGATATCTTTGCTTGCTCATTCAAGAGGCTTGCTTCCGCCAACATTATTCTCGAATCCTCCGTGTCTCGAGCAAGTTGCAACCTCTCCTTCTTGATCTCTATTGATCCAAAGGTTTTGGACTTCTCGATCTCCCATTTGAGACACGCCTATTTCTTCTTCAACTCCATCTTCTCCCTCCCAATTGCCAACTTGTTGCTCTCAATTAGCAACTTGTTGCTTGCCCTCTCTCGGTCCCAATTCATCTTTTCTTTTTTGCATATCTAACATGAGCTTGTACCTCTCCTCTTTCTTGTTCCGGCTTGTGGGAAAAATGCCCGTCCATCTGGTCGATATTTTTGTCACCGTGGCGTCACGGCGGCCCTACCCTTCTCCCACTTGTTTCCCACCAGTTGCTGATTATTTATTGGCATGGTGGCTTTTCCATTCTCCCCTACAACTTCCCCATTTATTCATCTAACCCAATTGATTGGTTGGAGTTTAAGCCATTATTCTTCATCTTGCCATCCTTGAGATCATCCACAAGTTGTGTCCACTTTGGTTTAACATCCAATAGCACCCAACAATGGCCAAAACTGAATGGCTTCTTCTCCGTTTGTTGATACATAGTGGCTGCCACCACCATCTAGCAAACAAGTATAACAATGGAAAGCAAAAAAGGCAATTCAAATGATAACAAATGAAGCAATTAAACTTGTGGGAGTTGACACTTCCATCCCGCTTCGAGGGAGGCCAATCATTTGTTTATAGTAGCCAACATACTTGTTTACTTCCTCTTAACCGATCCCCCATCAATGTTGGAGAGAACCACATTACGGGTGGTCACGATAGGATGCGGCTCTGCATATTCCATGTGTTCATGATAATACTTGTGGGTCTTCTCCCAATACAAAATGCCCTTTTGCTCTCTGTCACATATCAGGTCCATGAATGTGGCCAGCCAAGCTTTAACCAACAAGATATCGTCAAAAGTTGTGAATGTCGGACCTCTTGCTTTGGGCATGCATCTTTGCCTTTCTTTTCTTGTTGGGGTTGAGGTTTGATGTTCTGCCAACTTCAAACGTAGGACAATTTGGACCCCCTCAAGTCATAGTCCATTTGGGTAGGTTCTTGATTATCGCTGATCATTTCCGGCATGATATTCTCCTAAAATTATCATGATTTCAAATAAACTAATGGTTTATGCAACTAATTGCTAATGGCTTGTGCAATTTAATAATGGGAAAGGAGCAAAAAATGTATTGTATCCTGTTGTGTCATTCCGTCAAACGGGACGTGGGCAGACTGGGCGCTGGCACCGCGCGTGCTTGTCTAGCTCGTCGTAGTTGCGGCAAGTCACACACGATGCCCTCCGCTGCCCGTATTCATAGAAACCTGCCAGGAATGCCCACCAACCGGCGCGATACTTGTCGGCGGCTGATCAGATGATGTGATCCTTCGCCGGTCCCTCCAGGCAACGTTCTCCGACTTACAGGACAGAGCCAAGGACAGGAATCCCATGGACGACATCGAGGAAACATTTGTGACGATGGTGGAGGATGGGGTGGACGATATCTAGGGCTGATGATGGGGGCCTGCGACGAGGATCGGGGAGGAAGGATGGACGACGACGATGGCTCGGACATGGGAAATGGTGGATGCTCATGGGAGGAGGGCGATGTACTTGAGAGATTTGATGCAATTTATGGTGAGATCGGTCTATTTGTCTTGCCGTTGCGGAGGCACTCGCACGCGTCTGAGCCTCCTCATATAGGTCTTAGATTTGGACTGCATATGTGGAGTGTCGGTCAACTCGGACGTATAGAGTCGGTATGAGATGGCCGCCTGGGTTGGGTTTACTTGATCGGTTAGTGAACAGGCTATGTGCCTGGTCGTGGGGTCTCTCACTACTCTCCCGGTTGCAGTTCATGTTGTTAGTGTTGCCTGGCATTGCCATCAGCTTCATTTTTTCAGTTGTTTGTTTATTGCATAAAGCGGGCTATTCCGTATCTTTCGTTTCTTCTATCTTTATGGAATTGCAGGAGCCTGCCCTGGTTTCCAAAGAAAATAAAAACACGACATCCCTTTTGTCTCTTGGCGGAATTGTCCCTACGCGCGGCAGCGGCGACCCAAACTTGCGCCCCATACCTCTGCCAGCGAGACCGCTGGTCCCTGCCTCCTCTGTCCGTCGTTACGGTGACGGGCAAGTAGTTAAGGTTGGGCTAGGTTTTTCATGGGCGTCGCGTCGGTGGTAGGGACGGCGCCGCGTCGGAATTAGGTGGGACTACTTCTCCTTCATCTCGATGATGCTCTAAATGGTGGCGCCATGAAGCAGGTGGCTTGATCCTATTACCATTTTTCAGATATGGCGAGATTAGTCTATCGGTGTGTCGCTACCGCGGCGGCGCTGGCGGCTAGGGCGAGACAAATGCTCTGGAGCAAGGTGTTTGGTTTGACGGTGGTGAATCTATCGTTCTTCTCCAACCTTGTCAATGTGATACCGTGGATCTTGGTCCACAGGAACGTCCCCCGGTCGACATGCCACAACAATATGTGCCTCGCTGCTTGCAGCGGGCCTGTTCATCAACTTACAAAGCCTCGTTGGCGATGGCGCTTCTTTGGATCTGGCAATGATGGAGGCTCAATGTCACTTCTGGCGTGCGCTTTGGCGGCACTGGATTTGGGCGGCGGCCGCTGGCTTCGGCGAGTGCAGGAAAACCTAGGAATAGTTCTGTATTTTTCTATTTTTTTAGATGTCTATCTGCAAAGTTTCCATGACAATAATCGTGTTTTCTTGGTTGGTCCTTTAGTTTCCAGGTGTGTTTGGCTATGTTACTTGATTTTCTATTAGTTGAATGATGAATTAGAGGTTGTTCTAAAAACTAAAAGAAAAATGCATTTTGTATGTGAAAAAAGAAATCGACATTAGCGAATATAGTATACATCATAACAACGAAAGTCTATAAGAGCAACTCCAATGAGGTGACCCATTTCGCCCGCCCGCGTCCGTTTGGGTCGGCGCGGGTAAAGTGGTGGCCCAACGCGTCGACCCAAACCCAAATCACGTCCGTTTCGCGTCTGCGCCGACGCATTTGCGCCCCAAATGCGTCGGCGCCGACGCCGAACGGACGCCACGCGCGCCTTCTCGCTGTCCGCCGCGTCCCCACCTGGCGGCCGCTCAACTACAGTTGCCCACGCAGTCAGTTTAATTTATGACCACGGGCCCACGCATCAGCGACGGCGGTCGCCCTTTTTTTAAGCCGACCATGCGGCGGGGCCGTGCTCATCCAAACTCGTCGTCCACATTTAGGCAACCTCGCTCCCCCGTCGCCGGCAAACCCTAGCCAACCCTAGCCAAATGGGGCTCTTCTCCGGCGCCGGCAGTAGCAGCAAGGCCAAGGGCGCCGAGCCGGAGCCGGAGCCCATTGCGCGCTTCTCCTGGGCCGGTCCTGCGCCGACGCTCATCAACCACACCGACCCCGAGGACGACGACAACGACGACGCCTAGGGCGCGCTGGGCAGCGCGCCGCCTCGTAGTTAGGTTGTTTTTAATTTCTTTTAATGCTAATGTGGACGCGTGGACTCTCGCCGGCCTTCCGGGCCGGCTTTAATGTTTAATTAAGTTGTTTTCATTTGAAATATGCATGCACTGTTTTTTTTGTCGGCGCCGTCAAAATGGGTCGGGCGAGCATTGTGCGCATACGCCGACCCAAACGCGAAAGCGGATGTCCGTGTCCGCCTAGCCCACGCAAACGGACAAAAAACGGAAGAAATCGCCATCCGTTTGGATCGGCCAGTTGCTCTAATACGATTACAATCTGCAGCAAAGTGTTCATTGCACTGAAACTGTTAATGTTTTAGTTCATCGTGTGTCATCCGAGGAGTAGTGAATCGCAGCACACCTTTCCAGTTGGTGGTGGGCGGGTACCACGCCGGACAAGCCGTGGATGACCGCCGGCGCAAGGCTCTCCCTGTGGACGCACCAGCACGTGTCACCGCGATTATCGCCGCAACGGACCACGCGCACCGTCCTCTTCTCCTTGACGTCGTAGAGCGTCACCCAGCCACCAACGGCGAACAGGACAAGCACGTCACCCTTGAGCGCCGCCACGGCCGCTCCGAACTTGCGGCCGTAAGGTCCCGCCGCCGCCGCAGGGAGCTCGACACGCACGCGGTGCGACCACCTCTCGCTGTCGTAGTCGTCGAGGGTCCAGACGTCCAGATGAGGCCACTCGCCCATCGCCGACGCGGCGAGCGTTCCTCGCAGGTCGAACAGGTTCATCAAGTGCTCCGGGACTGTCGCGGCGGCGGGTGGCAGCGGCATCCGCCGGAATTTCTCCGAGACCGTGTCGAAGGCCAGCATGGAGGTGGAGTCCTTGCCTGTCCATGAATGGCGCGCCCAGTGCAGAGTCCCGCCAATGTCCACGCCGCTGGGCGGCCACGGATGGTTCCCGCGGTACTCGGCGAAAGGGCCGAGGCGCCGAGGCTGGGCGGCTCCGGTCGAGAAGACGTAGTGAACCGGACGCCAGCGGACGGCGCCTTCATCTTGCTCGTCTGTCTGGGGGAGCTCAACGGCAGCGTCACCGGTGGCCCACAATTCGACCGGGGTTGAAATGCCTATAGACGCGTCGGGACCAATCATAGTATATGGTGGGTGGGATGTCCTCTGCGATGCAGAGCACGCGGTGCTCGCCGGAGGGCCGGTGGAGGTAGAAACCTGACGGTATGACCCACTTGCACGGCGCCGGTGACAGCGGCGGAAATCTCGTCCATTGCCGTGTCGCCGGGTTGCAGATGACGAAGTCCTCGCCGTCCATGAACAACGGCAGCGCAGGAACCGAAAAGTTTCAGAGAGGTCCGGAGACGCGGGCATCCGGCACCGTCGCCGCCCTCGAGTGGGAGTGGGACCACGCGGGTCTCCTTGCGAGTGCACATGTGGCGGTTCGGGTAAAGGATGAGCTCGAGCGGCCGGCGGCGGGAGTAGGCCGCAAGGAAGGAGTCGCCGGTGGTGGCGCGGCGCCAGTGCTTGCAGACGGCACGGGAGCGGAGGACGGACTTGGGCGGCAGGCGTACGAGTATCTCCGTGAGCACATCGTCGTTTAGTTCAGTTCCCAGCAGCATCGTGCCCATAGGTTGCGAGTCGTGACTATGCCTGCGTCCTATATATTGACTCAAGAGTCAAAAGCCCGTGCCCGTGTCGTGTTCCACAAAAGGAAAAGTCTATCCTAAATAAAAACGAAAAATCTAGGGTCGCGCTAACTGCCATGTGGTGTGGACGGAAACCCGCCCGCACGCCTCGTGTGGCATGGACGGGAACCGGCCCGCACGACCCCGTCCGCGCGCACAAAAGCGCGGCCCGCACGTCCGGTGTATGGCAACCCCGCCCGCACTGCCTCGTCCGGGCCAGACGACCCGCTGGCCGCACGACCCAGCCGTTCCCGGCCTCCGATCCGTCCCCTCTCTCGTCTGCCGCCCTCGTCCCCCGCCTGTCGAACCCCGACCTCCGTCGCCAGCCATCTCTGGTTGCCATGGCAACCAGGGCAGATCCGTAGGGCGCTCCCACCGCAAACCACACCCTTTATCTTCCCCACCCCATCCCACCCCCCCCCCACTCCAACAACACCCTTCAAAGACGACCAGCTAAAAGCAGGTGAATCTGCCGATCTCCCTACTGCTTCTCATCCTTCTTCTGGGCAGAAAATTGCAAAATTACCGACGAAGCTGGCAACTAGATCCATCCTACAGGGGTAAAACACAACATAAGTTGTGTGTCTTCACAGTTGCCAAGCAGAATACACTAGATCTGCCATGTAATACGCTAGAGATAACCGTAAGTTCTCAGTAGATTGATGCACGTAGTTGGTAAATGAATGGATGTGCAGGAATCCATAAAAAGGGAGAGAAATTTGAGAAAATTGGAATAATGGGGGGTGTGAAAATTAATTGCCATTGGTGTCTAACGTCAATTGCCACCTATCATTGTCGTCAACTGCCACCATGTCAACTTATTGCTTGTCATCCTATTGTAGAGGCTGATGCCATCGAATCAAACGGATAGCTAGCACCCGGATTTTAGAAAAGATAGTGGATGTGCATGTCCTACTAGCCATGATATGTTGGTTGCCTGCGCATGAAAATGTGATAACACTGACGTGTTAACTTCTACATGCAAGCAGCACAATGATAAATTTTTTGTGGATTGTTGATGCCTTCTTGTTCATCCAGTGATTGAGAACACATCGGAAAGAAGCGAGACACGGAAAGAATGAATCACGAAGATGGCGCTGATGCTTGGGGTTCTCAAAGGCCAGAAACGCCCCCTTTGGATGCATCAGAGTACAGTCAGCTCATCTCTGCTGGGCCGTTGCTGCCACTACTAGAACAGCATGCAGGCGTAGGTATGATGCGTGCTAAACAATGAAGAGAACAGTTGCCATCTTCGCGACGATGAAGATGACATTCTACTTATGTCATGCACTGTCATTTTTTTTGCAGGTTCTTATGACCAGAACACTCTTAGGGGGCCCCCGTGGCAAGTTCAGTCACAAGGCGCTAACGCTGACAAATGTACGGGCAGCCAACTTCAACTAGCTAGTATGGCTAATCAAGGTAATGCAAAACGAAAAAAGAGCACATACTGCTGTGGACATGAAAAATGAACATGAAAAAAAGATGGCAAAAGGACTCACGAGTTATCACGGGTGAAAAATGCAGAGCCTTCATGCAGCACGTGGCATCAGGCAGCACCCATGTACCTGCCATCGACTTCATACACTCGTGAGTCCATAAAAATAGTGAAGTTGCGGATGCTCAGTTGGCACAAGGAGCATAGTTGACAACTACAAATTGCCATGACTGGACATCTACAATTGCCATGGATTGAAAACTACACTTGTCGTAAGTGGACAACTGTTGTTGCCATCCCTGCACACCTGTAGTTGCCATGGAGGAACAGCTGCAGTTGCCATGTCATGGCAACTGCAATTGCCATCTAGGAATAACTGCGGTTGCCATACCGATGCAACTTCAGTTGCCATGCAAGCAAAACTGCAGTTGCCACATAAGGGACAACTGCAGTTGCCGTGCTAGCACGAACTGCACTTGCCACGAATTGACCAACCACTACTGTGCTTACAGGTTATTACGCTGGCGGTGACCCGGCAAACATCTCCTGGCAAGCTTCACAAATTGCAGGTGGAGCATGTCATTATGGTGTCACAGACCACACAAGATGGTCAAATACAGCACAACAAGGTAAAGGGAAAAATCTGAACCACAAAAAACAGCGCTACATTTGCTATTTGTAGTTATTTGTAGGCAAAACAATGGTTGCCATGTTTGTTGAACAGTAGCTGCCATGACTGGACAGCTACAGCTGCCATAAATGTCCACGCACAGACTCACGGCTTGCTGTCTGAAATGATGTCATGCCAAATCACTCGAAGATGGTGTGATCCGTTGCGATACACATGTTATCCAACACAAAAATCTTACTCTCGTACCTGTTTTTTCCTATTACAGAACCTACAACTACAATGCACAGCGGCGCAGGAACATCTATTGCGGGGAGCTCTGAGCGCACGGAAGACGCGTTCCACCAGCCAGCAGACAATCTGCCGCAAACAATTTCGAGTCAGAGTCGGGAATGGCAATCATTCCAGCAATGCCGGCAAGCACCCCTTTGAACACAAGCACTGGCAACACTCAGGTAGATGGGACTGCCGCCGATACTGAAGTGAATGATGAAACCGACGACGGCGCACAAGGGGATGAAGATGGTGGGCAATCAGAGATCGTGGTACCTCAGCCACCGTACATTGGGCAGAGATTTGAATCGTTCGAAGCAGTAAAGGAATACTACCAGACATATGCAAAGTTCCATGGATTTGCGGTCAACACCGAGTACCATAGGAAAATTAAGAAAACTAACGAGTACAGCAGAGGTGAGATGAGGTGCCACAAGGCACGAAGGAACAAGAAGGGGAAAGATGTTGCGCCTGTCGTTCTGGAACGAAAGAGAGGTATCATTCTCAAGACTGAGTGCCCTGTCCGGTGTAAGCTAAACGTAGATGGAGCACAGTGGGTGGTCAATGAATATTTTGACGAGCACAACCACCAACTCATAAAGAAGTTCGACCTGGTGAAATTTCTGACCGCCCACAGAGGGTTCACCCCCGTCGAAAGGCAATTCGTAAAGCTGCTACATGATTGTAACGTCGGTCCATCAAGAATGGTACAGATACTATCTCTCATCCACAGCAAAAAGGGGACTCTGAGTAGCATGCCGTACATACCAGCTGACGTCACAAACCTACAGGCCAGGTACCGTAGAGAGAGCAAGTTGGCAGACATAGAGGCCACAATTGCCTACTTCGATGAGAAAGCCAAGGAAGATCCAGATTTCTTCTACAGGATAAGGTTGGACGATGAAGACCGTGTCAGGAACATGTATTGGGTGGATGGTGCTGCAAGGAGAGCCTACAAACATTTTCGAGATTGCATTTCATTCGACGCGACGTACCTCACCAATATGTACAAGATGCCATGCGCTCCATTCATAGGAATAAATAACCACAAACAGTCGTTGCAGTTCGGCTACGGGCTCGTCCGGAACGAAGACACGGATGGGTACGCTTGGCTGTTCAAGACCTTCTTGGAGTGCATGGATGGACTTGCTCCGATGAACATAATAACAGACCAGGATTTCAGCATGCGTGCAGGCATAGAGCAGGTCTTTCCGTTGGCAGTGCATAGGCACTGCAGGTGGCACATTATAAGGAAGGTTGAGGAGACGCTAGGACCGTTCTTTGCTGACCGTCCAGATCTGCACAAGGAATTCGAGTTGTGCGTGGACCACAGCTTGACGGTGGAGGAGTTTGAAAGGAGCTGGATGGCCATGACTGAAACACATCAAGTCCAAGACAACGAGACTCTTGTTAGCCTGTGGGAGAAGCGAATGTACTGGGTGCCGGCCTACTTCATGCAGTGCTTCTTCCCTTTTTTGCAGACTACGCAGCGCAGCGAGGGGTTCAATGCTGTTTTGAAGCGGTACGTCAGCCCTGGCAACTCATTGCTACAGTTTGCCAAGCAGTACACAGCTTTGCAACAAAAAATTCTGGGATCTGAGCTATAGCAAGAAGCGAACACAGCGCTAAAGCAGCCAAAATTGCTAACGTACTTACCGATGGAGAGGCAAATGAGCAAGATATACACCAACAAGATCTTTAACAAGTAAGTCAGCTGCGTTACAGTCTTATTTGCAGAAAAAGCACCAAGTCAGTATGTGCCTTATAGAGTGCAATGCAGTTGCCATGATTTTGCGGTTGCCATGTTTAATAAAGTACTGTTTGCCATGCTTAATAAAGTACGTTCAAGGTGTGTTCTATTTTGGGCATGTCAGATTCAGAACCTGAAGACCCGGACAAAGGAAGGAACTACTTCGTCACAGCCTCGATAGGCAAAGGCAAGTTCTACTGCCAATGCTGCAAGTTCGAACGGGACGGCATTGTGTGCTGTCACGTACTAAAAGTAATGGACATGAACGCTATGACATGGATGCCCCGCCATTTCATAAGGCGGCGATGGACTTGGGACGCTGACGACGCATTGGCGCCGCAGACAACACACGCAGTTCTGGCTGTGCATGACGAGAGACCAGAGTCAACCATGGAAGCCATGAGGCACGTTGTGCTGACAAAGAACTATGCGGAGCTAATTGATGAAGCGTGCAAGAGTGATGAGACAGCGAGAGTCGCAGAAAAACACAGGAAGGCACTGAAAAGGGAGCTTGATGAGATCAAGAAGAGGAAAGCCGAGGAAGCCTTACACCGGTTCCCCCGCACATCAAGCGTGCCTTCATCCACGGGGCCATCGTCTGAAAACTCGGAGATAGGATCTGGAACAGCAAGCACACAGACCCAGGTCAGGAACCCACCCCGTTCCATCACAAAGGGTCGTCCAAGAGAGATAAGGTACAAGTCGGGATTGGAGATCCAAGCAAAACACAAGAAAATGAAGAAAGGGGCGGGCAATCCATGAGCAAAAATTGGGGCGATGTGGCATGGTCCTTGTGGACATTTTGTTTTGTACCCTAGATGATGAGAATTTTTTAAAAAAAAAATTGGGAGAATGACTCTTGAGGGGCATCAGAAGTGGGAGGAAAATTCATTGAATGGATAAATGCAGTTGCCATGTTATGGGTACTTAATCTTCCATGTTATGTGTAGTTAATATGCCATGTTATGTGTAGTTATTCTGCCATGCTATTTTATACTAAATATGCCATGCTATTTTATACTGAATATGTCATGCTAGTTGTAGTGGACCTGCCATTTTAGTTGTACTCGATCTGCCATCTTAGTTGTGATGTATCTGCCATGTTAATTATGCTGGAGCTGCCATGTTGTTTGTACTGTATCTGCCATGTTAGCTGTACTGAAAATATGCCATGGTATTCCTGATGACTGTGCATGGCATATATTCCCATGACAATACGACGCGGTTTATGGACACGTAGTGTGTTGTGTGCAATGTATGGGAAACAAGTTGGAAACAGCGTAACGTGCATAAACCTCAGCAAAACGTTGTGGCTACATGATCAACTACCCATGCTAGCCGGTGCAGTTAGCGATGAAAATGAAGAAGCAAAACAGCCAAAAATGTAAAACGACGATGACTTTCACTACCCATGTCTGATGAACTACATTTGCCATCTTTTTTAAAACATCGTAGACGCGTTCGAAAGCATCAAACCGGTGCTAGAAACGATGAAACCATTGTAATAATAACGCCTAAAATAGGTGCACGTCCACACGTATATTACAGAAACTATTCAAATGTCGCTCACACACCACCACTACATAGTAGCCTACGCGGGGTTGTAGTCACAACATAGCACACAAACATAGTTTTCAACGAGAAACAAAAGAGATAATACCTTACATTCCTCGGCAACAGAATGTAAGGTATGCGTCCGGTCTGTAACGCCACGTGATCACTTGTACTTCTTGATGACTTTCTTGACAGCTTCCTCCATGAACTCGCGTGCTCCGGACTGCTTGTTGAAATCTTCATTCGTCAATCAGTTCCATGTGTGGATTTTCCGGATCTCAACGACCGTTGCAGCTGTGATAGCGGGGACAATTCTGCCTTCCCACTTTGCAAGGTACTCCAGCGCGTGAAAGCCACAGTCCGTCCTGCACGAGGAAAAGAGTCACGTCACCACCATCCCATATTTTGCAGGTCACACTGTAATGCATGATTGTCTTGTCGGCGCACACATTGCTGTGGTTGTTGATGTAGTCAATCCCGCATGCAACTAAATTCGTCGACATTTTGCCATTTTGCCTCACGGACTCAGCAAGATCACCCAGGTCGACGTACGTCGCTCCGCATTGAATGACTTTGGTTCTGTCCAAACATGAGCTGTATGAAAACAATATAACATGGAAGAATCATGCATACCAAGTAAAAAAAATTATGAAAGAACTAAAACGTAAGTGGATCGTGCATAGAAAGTACGAAGGAGGTGAATGGTAAAAAAAGGAGCAAAGCAAAATGAGATATTATGGGGTGTGGTCATTTACGCTTTCAGCTCCTTCATGTGCTTGTCGCCGGACCTCGCATTTCCAAACCGCTTGACGATATCGTACAGCTGGGTCTGCTCCTTAGTGGCCCTGAATTCGGGTTCATAGTCTTCCGCGGGAGGTGGGTGCACTACCCTCTGCTGCCTCAGAACCAGGAGTGGCACTCCTAATGGTCTCCTCAGATACCGTGTCTGCAGCCACGTTGGAACTTGATTGCCCTTGCCCTCGTGATGACCTCCTCTGCAACGCTGCCTCCTCAATCATGCGGTAAGTTTCGTCAAGTGACGGTGAAATCTCCTTAGGGGTGGCTGCAATGATAAAAAAATGGCTTATGATACCTAGGAAATCAAAAACATATGGTTTGTGAGAAAGATAGGGTGCATGATGTGAGATGTGGGTACAAAAAGTGGGGCAGTTGCCATGTGTGGTTAACTACAGTGGCCATGTCATAGCTGTTGGGGAACGTAGCAGAAATTCAAAATTTTCTACGCATCACCAAGATCAATCTATGGAGAAACCAACAACGAGGGGAAGGAGAGTGCATCTACATACCCTTGTAGATCGCTAAGCGGAAGCGTTCAGGTGAACGGGGTTGATGGAGTCGTACTCGTCGTGATTCAAATCACCGATGACCAAGTGCCGAACGGACGGCACCTCCGCGTTCAACACACGTACAGCCCGGGGACGTCTCCCATGCCTTGATCCAGCAAGGAGAGAGGGAGAGGTTGAGGAAGACTCCATCCAGCAGCAGCACAACGGCGTGGTGATGATGGAGGAGCGTGGCAATCCAGCAGGGCTTCGCCAAGCACCGCAAGAGAGGAGGAAGAAGAGACGCAGGGCTGCACCAACGAGAGATTGAATCGCGTGTTGTGGGCAGCCCCCTTAGGCCTCATATATATAGGGGAAGGGGAGGGCTGCGCCCCCTCTAGGGTTTCCCACCCCTAGGGGGTGCGGCAGCCCTAGATGGCCAAGGGGTGGCGGCCAAGGGAGGGGAGAAGAGGGAGGAGCCCCTAGGGTGGGCCTTAAGGCCCATCTGGACCTAGGGTTTGCCTCCTCCCACTTCCCCTGCGCCTTGGGCCTTGGTGGGAGGCGCACCAGCCCACTAAGGGGCTGGTCCCTCACCACTCTTGGCCCACGTAACCTTCTGGGGTTGGTGGCCCCACCTGGTGGACCCCGGGGACCCCCCCGGTGGTCCCGGTACATTACCGATAAAACCCGAAACTCTTTCGGTGACCAAAACAGGACTTCCCATATATAAATCTTTACCTCCGGACCATTCCGGAACTCCTCGTGACGTCCGGGATCTCATCCGGGACTCCGAACAACATTCGGTAAC
Organism: Aegilops umbellulata; assembly: GCA_032464435.1. NCBI lineage: Eukaryota > Viridiplantae > Streptophyta > Magnoliopsida > Poales > Poaceae > Aegilops > Aegilops umbellulata. Next base: position 335,696,008 of record CP136059.1, read on the forward strand.
CATATACAAGCTTCCTTTATAACCCTAGCGTCATCGAACCTTAAGTGTGTAGACCCTACGGGTTCGGGAGACATGCAGACATGACCGAGACGTTCTCCGGTCAATAACCAACAGCGGGATCTGGATACCCATGTTGGCTCCCACACGTTCCACGATGATTTCATCGGATGAACCACGATGTCAAGGACTTAATCAATCCCGTATACAATTCCCTTTGTCTAGCGGTATAGTACTTGCCCGAGATTCGATCGTCGGTATGCCGATACCTTGTTCAATCTCGTTACCGGCAAGCCTCTTTTACTCGTTCCGTAACACATCATCCCGTGATCAACTCCTTGATCACATTGTGCACATTGTGATGATGTCCTACCGAGTGGGCCCAGAGATACCTCTCCGTTTACACGGAGTGACAAATCCCAGTCTCGATTCATGCCACCCAACAGACACTTTCGGAGATACCCGTAGTGTACCTTTATAGCCACCCAGTTACGTTGTGACGTTTGGCACACCCAAAGCATTCCTACGGTATCCGGGAATTGCACAATCTCATGGTCTAAGGAAATGATACTTGACATTATAAAAGCTTTAGCATACGAACTACATGATCTTGTGCTAGGCTTAGGATTGGGTCTTGTCCGTCACATCATTCTCCTAATGATGTGATCCCGTTATCAATGACATCCAATGTCCATGGTCAGGAAACCGAAACCATCTATTGATCAACGAGCTAGTCAACTAGAGGCTTACTAGGGACATGGTGTTGTCTATGTATCCACACATGTATCTGAGTTTCCTATCAATACAATTCTAGCATGGATAATAAACGATTATCATGAACAAGGAAATATAATAATAACTAATTATTATTGCCTCTAGGGCATATTTCCAACAGTCTCCCACTTGCACTAGAGTCAATAATCTAGTTCACATCGATATGTGATTAACACTCAAGGTCACATCCCTATGTGACTAACACCCAAGAGTTCTGGGTTTGATCATGTTATGCTTGTGAGAGATGTTATAGTCAACGGGTCTGAACCTTTCAGATCCGTGTGTCCTTTACAAATCTCTATGTCATCTCCTAGATGCAGTTACCACGCTCTATTTGGAACTACTCCAAATAACTGTTCTACTATACGAATCCAATTTACTACTTAGTATAATCTGGATCAGTGTCAAAGTTTGCATCGGCGTAACCCTTTACGGCGAACTCTTTTCCACCTCCATAATCGAGAAAATTCCTTAGTCCACTAGTTACTAAGGATAACCTTGACCGTTGTCCTGTGATCCATTCTTGGATCACTCTTGTACCCCTTGACTGACTCATGGCTTGGCACACTTCAGGTGCGGTACATAACTTAGCATACTTTAGAGACTATGTCTGAAGCATAGGGGACGACCTTCGTCCTTTCTCTATTCTGTCGTGGTCAGGTCTTGAGTCTTACTCAATACTCACGCGTGTAATACAGCCAAGAACTCCTTCTTTGCTGATCTATTTTGAATTCCTTCAAAATCTTGTCACGGTATGTATTCATTTGAAAGTACTATTAAGCGATTTTGATCTATCCTTATAGATCTTGATGCTCAATGTTCAAGTAGCTTAATCCAGGTTTTCCATTGAAAACACTCTTCAAATAACCCTCTATGCTTTCCAGAAATTCTACATCATTTCCGATAAACAATATGTCAACAACATATACTCATCAGAAATTCTATAGTGCTCCCACTCACTTCTTTGGAAATACAAGTTTCTCATAAACTTCGCATAAACCTAAAATCTTTGATCAACTCATCAAAGTGTACATTCCAACTCCGAGATGCTTATTCCAGTCCTCAGAAGGATTGCGGGAGCTTTGCATACTTCTTAGCATCTGTCAGGATTGACAAATATCTTCTGGTTGTATCACATACAACCTTTCCTCAAGAAAATCAAGGAAACAATATTTTGACATCCTATCTGCAAGATTTCATAAATAATGCAGTACTTGCTAATATAATTCCAACAGACTCTTAGCATCGCTACGAGTGAGAAAGTCTCATCGCAGTCAACTCTTTGAACTTTGTCGGGAAACTTCTTAATGACAAGTCGAGCTTTCTTAATGGTGACATTTACCATCATTGTCCGTCTTCCTTTTAAAATCCATATGTACCTAACAGTCTTACGACCATCAAGTAGTTCCTTCAAAGTCTACACTTTGTTTTCATATATGGATCCTCTCTCGGATTATATGGCCTCGAGCCATTCATCGGAATCCGGGCCCACGATCGCTTCTCCATAGCTCGTAGGTTCATTGTTGTCTAGCAACATGACTTCCAAGACAGGATTACGTACCACTCTGAAGTAGTACGCATCCTTGTCATCCTACGAGGTTTGGGAGTGACTTGATCTGAAGTCTCATGATTACTATCATAAGCTTCCACTTCAATTGGTGTAGGTGCCATAGGAACAATTCCTGTGCTTTGCTACACACTAGTTGAAGTGACGGTTCAACAACCTCATCAAGCCTCCACCATCCTCCCACTCAATTCTTTCGAGAGAAACTTTTCCTCGAGAAAGGACCCGATTCTAGAAACAATCCCTATTGCTTTTGGATCTGAGACAGGAGGTATCCCCAAATGTTTTGGGTGTCCTATGAAGATGCAGTTATCCGCTTTGGGTTCGAGCTTATCAGCCTGAAACTTTTTCATATAAGCGTCGCAGCCCCAAACTTTATGACAGCTTAGGTTTCTCTAAACCATAGTTCATACGGTGTCATCTTATCGGAATTACGTGGTGCCCTATTTAAAGTGAGTGCGGTTGTCTCTAATGCCTAACCCATGAACGATAGTGGTAATTCGATAAGAGACATCATGGTATTCATCATATCCAATAGGGTGCAGTCATGATGTTCGGACACACCATCACACTATGGTGTTCCAGGCGGTACTAGTCGTGAAATAGTTTCCACAGTGTCTCAATTATGTACCAAACTCGCAACTCAGATATTCATCTCTATGATCATATCATAGATATTTTATCCTCTTGTCACGACGATATTCAACTTCACTCTGAAATTACTTGAACCATTCAATAATTCAGACTTGTGTTTCATCAAGTAAATATGCTCAGTATCTACTCAAATCATCTGTGAAGTAAGAGCATAACGATATCCACTGCGTGCCTCAGCACTCATTGGACTGCACACATCAAAATGTGTTACTTCCAACAAGTTGCTTTCTTGTTCCATTTTACTGAAACCGAAGCTTTCAGTCATCTTGCCCATGTGGTATGATTTGCATGTCTCAAGTGATTCAAAATCAAGTGAGTCCAAATGGTCCATCTGCATGGAGTTTCTTCATGCGTATATACCAACAGACATGGTTCACATGTCTCAATCTTTTCAGAAATGAGTGAGTTCAAAGATCCATCAGCATGGAGCTTCTTCATGCGTTTTATACCAATATGACTTACATGGCAGTGCCACAAGTAGGTGGTACTATCATTACTATCTTATATCTTTTGGCATGAACATGTGTATCACTATGATCGAGATTCAATAAACCATTCATTCTAGGTGCAAGACCATTGAAGGTATTTATTCAAATAAATAGAGTAATCATTATTCTCTTTAAATGAATAACCATATTGCGATAGACATAGTCCAATCATGTCTATGCTCAACGCAAATACCAAATAACAATTATTCAGGTTTAACACCAATCTCGATGGTAGAGGGAGCGTGCGATGCTTGATCGCATCAACCTTGGAAACATTTCCAACACATCTCGTCAGCTCACCTTTAGCTAGTCTCCGTTTATTCCGTAGCTTTTATTTCGAGTTACTAACACTTAGCAACCGAACCGGTATCTAATACCCTGATGCTACTAGGAGTACTAGTAAAGTACACATTCACATAATGTATATCCAATATACTTCTACCGACAGCCTTCTCATCTACCAAGTATCTAGGGTAATTCTGCTCCGGTGGTTGTTCCCCTTATTACAGAAGCACTCAGTCTCGGGTTTGGGTTTAACCTTGGGTTTCTTCACTAGAGCAGCAGCTGATTTGCCGTTTCATGAAGTATCCCTTCTTGCCCTTGCCCTTATTGAAACTAGTGGTTTCACTAACCATCAACAATTGATGCTCCTTCTTGATTTCTACTTTCGCGGTGTCAAACATCGCGAATATTTCAAGGATCATCATATCTATCCCTGATATGTTATAGTTCATCACGAAGCTCTAGCAGCTTGGTGGAAATGACTTTGGAGAAACATCACTATCTTATCTGGAAGATCAACTCCCACTCGATTCAAGTGATTGTTGTACTCAGACAATTTGAGCACAAGCTCAACGATTGAGCTTTTCTCCCTTAGTTTGCAGGCTAAGAAAATCGTCGAAGGTCTTATACCTCTTGACGTGGGCACGAGCCTGAAAACCCAATTTCAGCCCTCGAAACATCTCATATGTTCCGCGACATTTCAAAATGTCTTCGGTGCCTCAATTCTAAACCATTTGTCACCACCGAACTATCATGTAGTCATCAAAACGTGTATGTCTTATGTTCGCAACATCCACAGACCACGTTCGAGGTCCAGCACACCGAGTGGTGCATCAAGGACACAAGCCTTCTACTGTCCGCATAATTGCTACTATCAACTTTCAACTATATTTTCTCTAGGAACATATCTAAAACAGTAGAACTTAAGCGCGAGCTACGACATAATTTGCAAAATCTTTTTGACTATGTTCAGGATAATTAAGTTCATCTTATGAACTCCCACTCAGATAGACATCCCTCTAGTCATCTAAGTGATTACATGATCCGAATCAACTAGGCCGTGTCCGATCATCACGTGAGACGGACTAGTCAACGTCGGTGAACATCTTCATGTTGATCGTATCTTCCATACGACTCATGCTCGACCTTTCGGTCTTCTGTGTTCCGAGGCCATGTCTGTACATGCTAGGCTCGTCAAGTTAACCCTAAGTGTTTTGCATGTGTAAAACTGTCTTACACCCGTTGTATGTGAACGTAAGGATCTATCACACCCGATCATCACGTGGTGCTTCGAAACGACGAACTGTAGCAACGGTGCACAGTTAGGGGAGAACACTTCTTGAAATTGTTGTAAGGGATCATCTTATTTACTACCGTCGTTCTAAGCAAATAAGATGTATAAACATGATAAACATCACATGCAATCAAATAGTGACATGATATGGCCATCATCACTTTGCTCCTTTTGATCTCCATCTTCGGGGCTCCATGATCATCATCGTCACCGGCATGACATCATGATCTCCATCATCGTGTCTTCTTGAAGTTGTCACGTCATCTATTACTTCTACTACTACAGCTAACGGTTAGCAATAAAGTAAAGTAATTACATGACGTTTATGTTGACACGCAGGTCATGAATAAATAAAGACAACTCCTATGGCTCCTGCCGGTTGTCATACTCATCGACATGCAAGTCGTGATTCCTATTACAAGAACATGATCAATCTCATACATCACATATATCATTCATCACATCCTTTGGCCATATCACATCACATAGCATACCCTGCAAAAACAAGTTAGACGTCCTCTAATTGTTGTTGCATGTTTTACGTGGCTGCTATGGGTTTCTAGCAAGAACGTTTCTTACCTACGCAAAACCACAACGTGATATGCCAATTGCTATTTACCCTTCATAAGGACCCTTTTCATCGAATCCGATCCGACTAAAGTGGGAGAGACAGACACCCGCCAGCCACCTTATGCAACTAGTGCATGTTTGTCGGTGGAACCGGTCTCACGTAAGAGTACGTGTAAGGTTGGTCCGGGCCGCTTCATCCCACGATGCCGCCGAATCAAGATAAGACTAGTAACGGCAAGCATATTGAACAAAATCAACGCCCACAACTACTTTGTGTTCTTCTCGTGCAAAGAATCTACGCAATAGACCTAGCTCATGATGCCACTGTTGGGGAACGTAGCAGAAATTCAAAATTTTCTACGCATCACCAAGATCAATCTATGGAGAAACCAGCAACGAGGGGAAGGAGAGTGCATCTACATACCCTTGTAGATCGCTAAGCGGAAGCGTTCAGGTGAACGGGGTTGATGGAGTCGTACTCGTCGTGATTCAAATCACCGATGACCAAGTGCCGAACGGACGGCACCTCCGCGTTCAACACACGTACAGCCCGGGGACGTCTCCCATGCCTTGATCCAGCAAGGAGAGAGGGAGAGGTTGAGGAAGACTCCATCCAGCAGCAGCACAACGGCGTGGTGATGATGGAGGAGCGTGGCAATCCAGCAGGGCTTCGCCAAGCACCGCAAGAGAGGAGGAAGAAGAGACGCAGGACTGCACCAACGAGAGATTGAATCGCGTGTTGTGGGCAGCCCCCTTAGGCCTCATATATATAGGGGAAGGGGAGGGCTGCGCCCCCTCTAGGGTTTCCCACCCCTAGGGGGTGCGGCAGCCCTAGATGGCCAAGGGGTGGCGGCCAAGGGAGGGGAGAAGAGGGAGGAGCCCCTAGGGTGGGCCTTAAGGCCCATCTGGACCTAGGGTTTGCCTCCTCCCACTTCCCCTGCGCCTTGGGCCTTGGTGGGAGGCGCACCAGCCCACTAAGGGGCTGGTCCCTCACCACTCTTGGCCCACGCAACCTTCTGGGGTTGGTGGCCCCACCTGGTGGACCCCGGGGACCCCCCCGGTGGTCCCGGTACATTACCGATAAAACCCGAAACTCTTTCGGTGACCAAAACAAGACTTCCCATATATAAATCTTTACCTCCAGACCATTTCGGAACTCCTCGTGACGTCCGGGATCTCATCCGGGACTCCGAACAACATTCGGTAACCACATACAAGCTTCCTTTATAACCCTAGCGTCATCGAACCTTAAGTGTGTAGACCCTACGGGTTCGGGAGACATGCAGACATGACCGAGATGTTCTCCGGTCAATAACCAACAGCGGGATCTGGATACCCATGTTGGCTCCCACACGTTCCACGATGATTTCATCGGATGAACCACGATGTCAAGGACTTAATCAATCCCGTATACAATTCCCTTTGTCTAGCGGTATAGTACTTGCCCGAGATTCGATCGTCGGTATGCCGATACCTTGTTCAATCTCGTTACCGGCAAGCCTCTTTTACTCGTTCCATAACACATCATCCCGTGATTAACTCCTTGATCACATTGTGCACATTGTGATGATGTCCTACCGAGTGGGCCCAGAGATACCTCTCCGTTTACACGGAGTGACAAATCCCAGTCTCGATTCATGCCACCCAACAGACACTTTCGGAGATACCCGTAGTGTACCTTTATAGCCACCCAGTTACGTTGTGACGTTTGGCACACCCAAAGCATTCCTACGGTATCCGGGAATTGCACAATCTCATGGTCTAAGGAAATGATACTTGACATTATAAAAGCTTTAGCATACGAACTACATGATCTTGTGCTAGGCTTAGGATTGGGTCTTGTCTGTCACATCATTCTCCTAATGATGTGATCCCGTTATCAATGACATCCAATGTCCATGGTCAGGAAACCGAAACCATCTATTGATCAACGAGCTAGTCAACTAGAGGCTTACTAGGGACATGGTGTTGTCTATGTATCCACACATGTATCTGAGTTTCCTATCAATACAATTCTAGCATGGATAATAAACGATTATCATGAACAAGGAAATATAATAATAACTAATTATTATTGCCTCTAGGGCATATTTCCAACAATAGCAACTACAATTGCCATGTAGTTGCACTGTAGATGCCGCCTAGTTGGACTGTAGTTGCCATGTCACAGCAACCACAGTTGCCATGTTGTGTCATCTCCACTTGCCATGTGATTGCCGTGTGAAAAAATGCAGCATGGAAACAAAAAATCCAGGTGACATGGTGTGGCAGATCAGTTGCCATGTGTGATGCATTGTGTTTGTCATGTGACAGCAACTACAGTTGCCATGTTGAATCAACTTCAGTTGCCACGTGGTTGCCAAAATGTCAAATGCAGCATGGCAGCAAAACAAAATGTAGGTGACATGGTGCATCAAATCCAGTTGCCATGTCATCACATGTCAGTTACCATCACAAGTGAGAACCCCCCAAAAAATATGTTTGGGACAAAAGACAAACTACAAAAGATGTATACAAGAAAAATCATAAGGACATGGCAAGTGTACCTTGCACAATCGGCTCTGCGAACTTGACAGCCTTCCTGCCCTCGACCATTGGCTGCGCCATCATTGCCGGCATGCCTCCTGGGAAAGCAAAGGCAACTGGCATAGGATCTTCCACCACCGGTTGATCTTGACTGATGCCAAGGCTGAAGCTCGGTGGGGTGAAGGCCATTGGGTGCCTCTCATTCCTACTGGCCGGACCACGAACGACTTGCGGGGCAGAATCCAAAGGTGAAAGATCGACAAACATATCTGAATCGGCCGCTACAGAATGATTGGCCTTATTTGCAGGGCGGGGCATGTTGTCAGTGGTATCAGCCGCAGCTTTCATGACAATCTTCTTGTTTGGGCTGTAGGGGACACCGACATTGACTGGGAGCCTGGAAGTGCGCAGATTTATGTTGGGGATTTCCACTGCGGGTAAAGGCGCAGTCTGCTCCGGGTGTTCACCTGCTTCGCTCGTGCCCGGCTTGACACCTGCATCAGTTGTGCTCCGGTCTTCCGGTTTCTCCGTCACATTGCTTTTGGCAGGTGGCGGGAACAGTGTGGACGCAAGAACAAAACCAGACTCGTTTCTCCTGCTCCTGGCTACAGCCGGTGCGTTCGGTATGTCTGTTGGTTGCTTGCGGGGGCTACGACGCCTAGGTGGTAGACTAGCACGCGAAACAGTCACCTTAGCAGTATCTGCACCGACAGGAGCTGGAGCTGTTGTGCCAGGACTCTCGCCTGTAGATGGCATATCCTTATGAACTGCCGCCTCGACCGCTTTTGTCGTGGACACAGGAGTGCCACCACGCACGCGCTTGGAATCAGTGTCAGATGAGCGGGAATCTTCCTTGCCTAGGTTCGTCTCGGGAGCGTCCACTTCAACGCTTGCTGATGGGGTGGCATGGCTCACAGCAGCATCCTTCATTGCCAGAAGAGTTGGCAATATTTCAGCTGTCCTGGCAGATACCGACTCGTCACTCCCCGATGTACGGATGTCTGTTGTTCTAGCCTGCACATCTGCAGCCGGCGGAGATGGTCGGCCACTTGCATCAGAGTTGGTGGGAGCGGTCACCGGTGCAGCAGCAGTATTGTCGCCTGGTGCCTCATGTACATCTGGGTTGCCCCCTGTTGACAACTTTGAATGCAGGCGTTCGAGCGGGTCCTTACTGATATGCTTGGACCCACGCATAGTAGTCTTCTTCACCCTACAAAAAAAATGAAGCACATGAAAAAGGTATTTAAAAATGAAACAAAATTATGTTTGCCTTGGTAGAAATCTTAAAAAAATGGAAAACAGGTGGAAAAGCTGGCAGTTGCCATGTAAGGGGAACGTGAGTTGCCATGTGTCATAACTAGCAGTTGCCATCCAGCAGCAGTTGCCATGTTAGCAACCTTGAAAGAATGATAAAAATGTCTGATCTGCCATGAATGCAATTTCAAACCTAGGCGTGGGATGAGCTCACAAGCCAACGGTAAAAAGATGGCAGTTGCCATTAGGTACATTAAAGTTACCATTTGGCCTACATTCCACTTGCCATGTGAAAAACAAATAGGAGTTGCCCACACGCTTAGAAAGGAAAGAAAGAACCATTTGGTAAAACAGCGGTTGCCACGTGGGGGGCGATGACAGAAGACAATGTGACAAGCTAAATGAATGCATTCAAAAATCAAGAAAATATAGCGCTATGTCAATGAAAGCGGATGAAAAAACCTACTTCCTGACTGCCTTCCTCAGGTCTGGCAACACGACAGGATCCCCGGTGTTGGTTGTCGTCGTGCGAGGAGATGTCCTGGTGGAAGTGGTGTCACCGGCAATGGGGGCACCTTTGTTCAACCGAGCAGAAACACGGGTTGGCGTTGGCGCCTGTTTCTTCGTAACTACTCGTCCACCAGCTGTCGGCTCGCTGCACGTATGAGATGGAGGAAAAAAAGTGGCAATTGTCAGTCAGCAATCTCGTTGCTGCGTTTGACAGAACACAAGTGCAAAAAAGAGGATGAGTCTGTTCGAAGAAAATAGACAAAGCAAAAAACTAAGATGAAAGTCGAACCTCTTCCTGGCAGCTACAGGGTCGGTCCTAGACCTCTTGCCAGCAGAACCCTGCCCAACACCCTCTGGAGCCATCCCCCTCTTTGATGGCAAAACCCCCTCGCCTCTCACATCCGCGTGTTGTTTGACTTTATCCGGTTGGGGGACATCTGTTGCATCCTTGCCCTTGTTACCACCTGCGCGAACTTCAGCATGTTCATCATCATCGGTGTCCTCTTGCACATTATCCATGACATCGTCGTCATCCTTGCTGAGACCAGCGTCTCCACCTAGTTCATCTTGTGTGTCAGCAGGCTCCTGGGAACTGTTGTAGTCATACCGGCCACGCCAACCGTTTGGCCGGTGTGTACGTTCTGGGGCAAATGAAGTGAATTGCCTCGCAACCGCGTCGCTGTCAGAGCCACTGAGGGACGTCCACCCCTCAACCAACTTCCCGAGAAAGCCGGTCATTCCAGATGCAAACTGCCCGATTAGCTGCTCAACAGGTGCCCTCGCCTGTACACGAAACAAAGAGGCATCAATGACCACCCTGTATTGCAATCACTTGCACGACATCAAAAAATACTCCATGGCAAACCATAGATGTAGATCTTTTGATTACCTCGGCAGGGTAAGACGGAGCTGAGTGCACGTCCATCCACTTTCCAAAGTTTTGAGGCCCCCCAAACACGCTGTAGTCTATAGCATGCTTGGCCATCAGCTGGAGAGAACAAAAAAATAGCTAGGACATAAGAGAGAGAATGATGAACACTGACTACCAGTTCATGTGTTGCGAAAAAAGCAGAACTAACCTGCAGTTTTCCATATTTGGTTTGAGTTACCCTGTCTGCAGCAAGCACAACCTTGACAGCATCGATAGTCCACGCAGAAACAGCAAACTTGTGCGTAGGCGGCGGGCCTCCTGTCCCAGTGAAATCCACGGTGGACAGATCAAGACAGTCAACGTACATGAGCGGATGTACAACAATTTTAAAAAGAAAGAAAAATCAGTTGCAGTCATGGTATTTTGCGAAAAAGACAGGATAATATATGTTCCTACGATCATCAAGTTGAAGTGCATGAAAAAGAGAAAAAAGAAGAAGTTGCCATCTGTATGTGCTAGTTGCCATCATAGTGGGATGGCAGTTGCCATCATAGTATGATGGCAGTTGCCATATTGTCATGATGGCAGTTGCCATCATAGTATGATGGCAGTTGCCATATTGTCATGATGGCAGTTGCCACATAATCAACATGGAAGTTGCCATCATGGTATGATCAGGTTGCCATGCATGAATAAAAAGGTGTTAAAAAGAGTGTTCACAGAAAGGACCGGTAAAAAAATACCATTAAATGCAGTCGACAACCCTTCTGGTACACCTTGCTTGCGAATGCATCATGCAGGAAGTCAGCAATGAACTTACACCAATTCATGTTCTTCACATCTTTCAGTTTCGCCTACACCACACAAAATTCAGGACAACGAGTTGTCGCGTCAGAAATCCAATGGAAAAAACATCAAAGAACACTGGCAGTGACTAGCTTGCACATGACATCGGAGCAAAAAAATTGAAGGAAAAATAATGTAGTAAAGATAGATCATTCACCAGGATGGGGAAGCATTTGTTGCTTGGGCGAAGAGATGTGGTCGGCGCGAAAACGGCTGAGATGAGGTACATGAGTAGCTTCATCTTGAAAACATCTCCATGCGTCGTCATGGCCTCCAGCGAATCTGCCACTGCAGACGTGTTCGGCATGGATTCCAACCCATGAAACAAACGGGGGAACAACGCTTCCTCGATCTCATTGTTGACCTCGTACGGGACTTTGATATGTCCACGAGGCACACCCAAAGTGCAGAACACGGATTCCTCGTTCAGCGGTAGTCTTCCACGTCCCGGAATCACGAATTCCCTGGAGGCGGGGTCGTAGATCTCACCAAGCCAATCGCATACAGGGTTGACAAGGTTCGTGCACCTGACAGCCATCATAGACTGCATACCCATCTCAGCAGCAGCCCCCTTCTGATCATCGCTGAATTTGTAAGTCAACGTAGTCAGTCGTTCTTGGGAGGCTCTGTTGCGAATACGTTTCTTCTTGTGCAAAAAACAGACATAAAGCGATCAGTTGTTGCCATGTTTTTGCAAAAAAAAAAGAGATCAGTTGTTGCCGCGTTTTGCAATGTCAAGAAATTTTAGTTCATGCCAGACGACTGCAAGCTCGAGGTGTCAACCATTAACATACAACAGGAGGAAGGGGATGTGTGAACATTTACCTCATCGCCCTCTTTTCTCCGTCTAGTTGCCCGATTACGCTGTGGTGGATCCATGAAATCATCATCGTCGTTTTGACGATCGCCACGAGCCATTCTGCTGAGATGGGAACAGACCAAATTGTCATGGTGGAAATGTAAATGCAAAGAGGTCAGCAAAAACTTGCCACATGCAAAGCATATGTATGGCAGCTGATACATTTGATACGCAAATTCGGTTGCCACATTATGCAGCCAATTTGCAACACTGTCTTATATGCAGAATGGCAACAGACAGTGTGTTCACACTCTATTTGCCACATGAATATACTATCCAGGTGGCAACAGGCACACTTGATGTGCACAGTAGTTGCCATCCAGTGCAGTTGGCTCCTGAATGTACATTGACTACCGATTGTGGCAACTATCACAGTGTGGTTACTATCACATATTCATTCGGAAAACACTGGCCGCAATGAAATAGCATGATTGTGGCACCTATCACAGTAATTCAGCAATTTTAGTTGCCACACGGAAAAAGAGCGTGTGTGTGGCAACTATCACAGTACTTCAGCAAATTTAGTTGCCACATGGAAGAGCGTGTCTGTGGCAACTATCACAGTCATTCAATGAAAATAGTTGCCCTGTGCGAAAGCTTACATGTGGCAACTAACACAGTCATTTCAGTGATTTGTTGCCGCAAGGGGAAACACGTTTGTGGCAACTATCTCATTTGTTCAGGGAGTTAGTGGTCGCACAAACATGGTAGCTAATGTAACTATCAAGTTCGCCTCATACTGCATTTTCAAAACCCAACTAACTAGATCTAGGGTTCAATGGCAACTACCTCGACTTCAAATTCACCCTCAAAATTCTCCCACGAACTGACTGCAAACACAAAATCGAACCAACGCGCATAAAAAACTACCCGGGAGACACCTGCGCAATCCATAGGCAAGACTAGTGCGTGCCTCCGAACAGGCAGAACCACGCCGACGATGCCGCCGCCGCGGCCGCGACGAAACTGACCAGTGCAACCAAAAACGGCTAGCAGACGACTTCGGCGCCGGCGGGAACGCCGACGCACCGACGAATCGCCTGAATCTCTACGAATCTCGATCGAGGAATCGAACAGGGAGGGAAGGGGGAAATGCAGGAAGGGATTGCGAGAGATGTAGCGAGCAGTACCTTCAACCCGCAGGCGCTCCGGCGAAGCCGTTCCGTTCCGGCGAGCACCACCGACGGCCCCGAACACCGTCGATTCTTCCGCCTCCGCCGTCGCCTTCTCCCCTCGCCTTCTCCTTCGATGGTTTGAAATGCGAGTGGGTTCTGCCAGTAACTACGGTGCGGGTGAGTAAATGGAAGCGTGAGGGAGAGGGGGCAGAGGCGTGCGACGTGTTTGACGTCAACCGCGGTCGAAGCATGGCGTGCGGGCGCATTGCAGTTCCACCGCTCGACTCCGATGGCAACCGCTGACCGCGGGGTGGCAACCAACGTGCGGGCGAACCGACTCGCACACCGCACACGCGCCTCGTCCTACGTGGCGCAAAAAATCGTCCGGTTTGTTTCAAGATTTGTGCACAGAGCTGTCAACGGTGATGCTTGCGTGTGGTCGGGGTGGTGAACGCCCACACGTGTGGGCGTTAACATTTCCGAAAATCTATCGTTTAAACTGCAGACTTTTTAAATCTATAAAAGAACTGTTGACTTTTGTGACGGGTAAGCCTGTGGTTGGATGGTTAAAGGAATTGTGGTATCCCAGCCCACCAGAGTTCAAGTCATGATGTGATGCGCATTCAGTGGGAGGAGACGTTTCCGTCCACGACGTGGTGTCTACGGCGACTTCGTAAATTTCAAGATGATATGTCGGCTCAGTCTTTTGAAGGTGTTCATATGGATAGGGTGTGCGTGTGTGTGTTCGTAAGGGTGAGTGTATGTGCGTGTATATGAGCGCTTGCGTCTGTACTTTGTTAAAAAACAAAAATCTATGGTTTACTTTTTTTTGAAACACGGTATGGACACCGTTCCTTTTTTCGAATTCACTATTTCACGTCTATATGAGAGATAGTTATGTGTCACATCTAAGTTTGTAGCCGCCTGATTAAACGCATCAAGATTCGCGCGCTATCACTGCTGGAATTTTAGTCTGTTTTGGGCTACATAATAATTAATTTCAGAAATTCCTAATAAATCTTAAAGGACCACTCAGTCCATTTATACAAGACAAGAGATGGGACTAAAGTTTAGTCCTACATTACTAGTTTGGTATGAGTTGGACCTCCTTATAAGGGAGGTTATTTGTCCACATGTATGAGCATGTCTAAATTTTAGCTCCCGGTCAGTAGTCACGACGCGCCGCGGGTTGCGGGAATGAGCCGATGTCTAATTTTTGCCACGCACGACAGGTATATGAAAGGTCACTCGAGGGCTGGAAACTTTTTGTTATAGTGGATATTGAATACAAATACTGCACCCTTCGGCTGATGCTTGTTCGTTTCGTCTCCATCCTTTGCTTCAGCTCCCGTCGCAGCCTATTCGCTCCTTCTCCTATGCCTATAAAAAAGAGGTCGCTCCTCTCCAGAGATACACACCAGAACGTCATCTTCCCCCTTGCCATCGAGTTTCAATCTCTGAGTTGCTGCTACGATCTTTCCCATCTCGGCTTGCGACGTGCACCGCAGTTCGGGACAGTAGGCCTCCGAAACCCCACCTCTTTAGTCTTGTACGGGAGAAGGGTGATAAGGTTTTTGGGAGCGCTCTACGTGACTACTAACCGGTTCATCATGGACGCTCCAGACAGCGACGACCACTTCCCCAACGATGACTTCTTCCCCGACGTCGATAACCTCTTCGACGACATGGCTGGCGAGGACACCGACCCCAAGACCGGTGCTTCTGTTGTTGTTTCGTAAGTTCTCATGCTCTTTTTGTTTCATGTTCTGCCACAGTTTCTTGCTCTAGTGTCTGCTCTAGATATGTTCGGTTCTAGTTCCTGCGTGCAGATGCTATTTAGCTTATTTCTGCCAAATTGCATGACTTGTTTATCTCTGCTATAATAGTTATGTTTATCTACTATTTTTGTTAATAAACTCATTTGATAAATTGCTCATATTTCCAACAATCACGTGAGCTGACTACGTATGTCTCCGTTTATGGTTGTTCATTGAGCGAAGCGGCCATCCAAGGGATTATGGGCTTCATTTTCTTTTATTTACTAGTATAAGGCCCCCGTGCTATGCTACGAAACTACCACTTAAAATGAGGTGGAATAATAAGAGAACAAAACTAAAATTAGTATATTTTTTCTAGAAAGGTTAGGCTCTAATCACATCAGCTAGGAGTCTTTATACAAAGACACAACCAATACAACTGGAGTTACTTGGAACAGACATCTGGTTTTCCCTAGCACATGTTTTTTTTTGCGGGATTTCCCTAGCACATGTGAATAAACTATTTGCAGCTCTATGCACGAGCACCCAAACAACCCGACACACTTCGATTGTACATACGTGCCATCCAGCAGAATAATATTTCTCACGGAGATCATTTGTGACCAAAAGAACATTTCGAATATATAAAAGGAAACTGAAGCACTTACCAACATATTCCCTCTGTTTCTAAATATAAGTTTTTTTAGACATTTTAATATAAACTACATACGAATGTATATAGACCTAGTTTGGAGTGTAGATTCACTTATCTTGTTCTGTATGTAGTCTATACTGAAATATCTAAAAAGGACTTATATTTAGAAACGAAGGAAGTACATGTCATTATCGGAACCGGCTCCTCTGACATGGTGAAGCAAAGGTAGGGAAGCTACAGTGCTCCCTTGTGTAAAAGCACGAGGGAAGTCACGGAGCGAAGCAGACACTGTAGCTAAGATAATGAGGCTCATTACTGTAGACAAATTACTGCAGATAATGCAGGTTCAGATCATCGTTCATGTGTCACTGGAGAAGCAATGTCAGGGGACTGTTGCGCCCCCTGCCTTTCCTTGGCACGTTAGAGGATCTGGTTCTGTCATTATCTAGGGTGAACTCCCAAATTTTGTCAAAAGGCATAAATGGCGGGAACAATGGGACCAACTGCTCATTCACATTCCTTATCTCATTAACTGGTGAAATGACACACAAAGTGATTATCTACAAAAATATAGTCTGCATTTCTCATAGCTGGTTCTACGACCATCTTCCATACATAGTATACTCGTCCCTCTACAAGTAAAGGCTCAAATCGATCGACCTCATCATCATCATATACGATAACAACCATATTTTTTTGCCCTATTACAACTAAAGAGATATTATTTGTTGTAGCAGAAACTAGTTTTGCAAATAAGTATTACCTTTTCATCCAATAAAACCATGTTGAGTCACTTTCCCCAATAGCAGATCTCTCCATCTGAAATTTGTGGTACACTCGGACAGACATACACCACCTAGTGTAAGGATGATGCACATCCTCAAATGTTGGAATACGTTGTGCTTCAACTCTCTTACGCTTCAGTGACTTCGCCTTGTCCTGAAAGAAAACTGGGCATCACTAACAGAAGGTGACTCATCCTGCCACCCCAAGAAGAAATTTAGCATATACTTTTTCACTATTTGCATTTGCACTTACCATTTGTAGTCGCACAACTATTTAACAGGACATACTAGTTTTTGTATCTGACATAGTGGAGGGAGATAGGAGCAGGGAGGTGACTCATCCTGCCACCCAAAATATATTTAAGCCTACTGCAATAAGTTCAATAAAAAAGATGAACAAAAGAATTCCACTGGCTAATGAGCAGATTCTGCACAGGTTGTAGCAATGTTAGCTTTTCTCTTGTTGGTAGCACAATGATCAAACGTTCCCAGTCCCAGAAAATAAGAAAATTCTACTAACATATATAAGGTAGACCTGAGACTATAATCTTCATAAGTCAAAAATTGCATATTACCTAAGACAAATCTGCCACAAATCTTGATCAAAATTAAGACTCGACTTGAAAGAGAAACATTGTAGCGTGGTTATGAGATGTAATGATACCAATTTGAACACATGTTTTGGACAGTTCAGTGTAATTAAATTCCAACAAAACTGAACCGAGGCCATTTGACAGGATAAGTTTTTGTCGAGGAATTGATATCGGAGGGCCTTCTCAAAATAGAAAGAGCTAACAAAATTGGCATCCAGCCAGGACAAAACATAAACTACAATGGCATCAACTAAAGACGTATAGCAGTACCACTACGCTCTTAGTCGGTGAGACCGATTAGTGTAAAAGATTCACCCAAAATCCAACAGTTACACACTTTTGACCCAAGTCGGTGAGACCGAACATAAACTTGGCGAGACTGATTAGTGTAAAAGATGTGAATGTTAGGCTTTTCGGTGGCACCGAACTGGAACAACTCGGTGGGGTCGTGGCTAGGGCAAAACCCAGTCTCCGGAATTCTGATTGTTTCAACTCGGTGATTCCGAAGTGAAGCAGTGTCATCACAGAAACTTGGTAATGCCATCTCGGTGGGACCGAGACCCTTTTCGGTTAAACTGAATTGCCAGGGTTTTGGTTGTGGCAATGAAGTGGTCATCTCGGTGGGTCTGAAGTGGATGATATCGGTGGGACCAAGAATGATAATTAGGGTTTGGACAAATGTGTTTTGAGAAAAATGACTGAGGGTTTTTGGAGCAATATCACTAAGCACTTGAGCAACAACCTCATCATCAATACCTCATCCCCTTTTTAATAGTATTGCCTTTCCTAAGGGACTTAATATGATCTTGGATCACTAAACCAAAAATGTAGAGTCTTGGGATTGCCAATGTTTGTCCTTAACATTTTAAGGGGTCCACATCCATTAGTCCTTGCCATGCCAATCATTGGTCTTTTCTGAAATCTATCATCAATGTTCATTAAATTAATGACATATATGCTATTATTAATTATCAAAACCATCCGGAGATTAGTTGCACCTTCAGTTATTATTTTTCTTTTTCCTCGGTTTTCTTTGTTTTTATCCCTTTCATAAACATTGCACATGCTTTGTAGTCTGTATACAACCTGAATTTTTTTTATATTACACGATCATTTAATGTATATTTTGAAGTCTTTTTTTTCATACAGATTGTACATTTTTCATATACAACAGGAGCATTTTCTTTATACTCGTTTAATATTTTTTAAATAAATGATTAACACTTTCTCATATATATTTTTGATGTCTAATTTTTTCATTCAAATCATGCATTTTTCATATACATAAGAAACATTTTTCTTATACATATTTTAACATTTTTTAAATGCATGATTGACATTTTTTAAGATATGTTTTGATGTCCACTTTTTTCATACATATTATACATTTCTTGTATACAGAAGAAACATTTTTCTTATAGAGTATGTTATAAGAAATTAATAGGTCAGTTGAATATTCAGGAGCAGTAATTTAGTCGTTCAGATTTTTGGTTAACAACTTTCAAGTACATAATGAATATATGTTTTGATGTCTATATTTTTCATACAGATGATATATTTTGTATACATATAAAACATTTTTATACAAATTTAACATTTCCATATACATGATACAATTTTCCATACACATTTGTACATTTTTATGCACTCCTATTTTTTTATACACGTTAAACATTTCTAAAATATATAATTAATATTTTTTAATGGTATGGATATTTTTCAATGGTTGAACAATTTTGTTTGTATATTTCAATACATATAAGGAAAAAAGTGAAAAAAAGAAACAGAAATTAAAAGGACGGAGACAGGGACACGACGTGGGCAGCGCTCTCGGCCGGTGCGTGATACGTCTCCAACGTATCTATAATTTTTGATTATTACATGCTATTATATTATCTGTTTTGGATGTTTTATATGCATTAATCTATTTTATATGATTTTTGGGACTAGTCTATTAACTTAGAGCCCAGTGCCAGTTTCTGTTGTTTCCTTGTTTTAGAGTTTCACAGAAAAAGAATACCAAATGAAGTTCAAATAGAATAAAACTTTCGCCATGATTTTTCTTAGACCAGAAGACACCAGGAGACTTGGAGTACAAGTCAAAGGAGCCTCGAGGCGGCCACAAGGGTGGAGGACCTTGTGGGCCCTTCGTAGCTCCCCCGACCTAATTCTTTCACCTATATATACTCTTATACTCCCAAAACATCCAGGGGAGCCTGGAAGCCATTTTTCCACCGCCGCAACCTTCTGTACCCGTGGGATCCCATCTTGGGGCCTTTTTTCGGCATCCTGCCGGAGGGGGAATCGATCATAGAGGGCTTCTACATCAATGATGACCCACAAGTATATGAGATCTATCGTAGTCCTTTCGAGAAGTAAGAGTGTCGAACCCAACGAGGAGCAGAAGGAAATGACAAGCGGTTTTTAGTAAGGTATTCTCTGCAAGCACTGAAATTATCGGTAACAGATAGTTTTGTGATAGAGTAATTTATAACGGGTGACAAGTAACAAGTGTAAATAAAGTGCAGCAAGATGGCCCAATCCTTTTTGTAGCAAAGGACAAGTCTGGACAAACTCTTATATAGAGAAAAGCGCTCCCGATGACACATGGGAATTATCGTCAAGCTAGTTTTCATCACATTCATATGATTCGCGTTCGTTACTTTGATAATTTGGTATGTGGGTGGCCCGGTGCTTGGGTGCTGCCCTTTCTTGGACAAGCATCCCACTTATGATTAACCCCTATTGCAAGCATCCGCAACTACAAGAGAAGTATTAAGGTAAACCTAACCATAACATGAAACATATGGATCCAAATCAGCCCCTTACGAAGCAACTCACAAACTAGGATTTAAGCTTCTTTCACTCTAGCAACCCATCATCTACTTATTACTTCCCAATGCCTTCCTCTGGGCCCAAATAGTGGTGAAGTGTCATGTAGTCGATGTTCACATAACACCACTAGAGGAAAGACAACATACATCTCATCAAAATATCGAACGAATACCAAATTCATATGACTACTTATAGCAAGACTTCTCCCATGTCTTCAGGAACAAACGTAACTACTCACAAATCATATTCATGTTCATAATCAGAGGGGTATTAATACGCATAATAGATCTGAACATATGATCTTTCACCAAATAAATCAACTAGCATCAACTACAAGGAGTAATCAGCACTACTAGCAACCCACAGGTACCAATCTGAGGCTTTGGGACAAAGATTGGATACAAGAGATGAACTAGGGTTGGAGAGGAGATGGTGTTGGTGAAGATGTTGATGAAGATTGACCCCCTTCCGATGAGAGGATCGTTGGTGATGACGATGGCGATGATTTCCCCCTCCCGAAGGGAAGTTTCCCTCGCAGAACAGCTCTGTCGGAGCTCTAGATTGGTTCTGCCAAGGTTCCACCTCGTGGCGGCGGAGTTTCTTCCCGAAAGCTTGCTTATGATTTTTTCTTGGACGAAAGACTTCATATAGCAGAAGATGGGCACCGGAGGCCTGCCAGGGGGCCCACGAGGCAGGGGGGCGCGCCCAGGGGGGGTAGGGCGTGCCCCCACCCTCGTGGCCAGGGTGTGGGCCCCCTCTGATGGATTCTTTCGCCAGTATTTTTTATTAATTCCAAAAATAACTTCCGTGAAGTTTCAGGACTTTTGGAGCTGTGCAGAATAGGTTTCTAATATTTGCTCCTTTTCCAGCCCAGAATTCCAGCTGCCGGCATTCTCCCTCTTCATGTAAACCTTGTAAAATAAGAGAGAATAGACATAAGTATTGTGACATAATGTGTAATAACATCCCATAATGCAATAAATATCGATATAAAAGCATGATGCAAAATGGACGTATCAATCAACACCATTGCCTCTTCGATGAAGCGTGAGTAGTTTACTTCAGACCTATGGGTCCATAGCTAGTAGCTAGATGGCTTCTTCTTTCTCTTCGATTCTCAATACAATGTTCTCCTCGATGTTCTTGGAGATATATTTGATGTAATACTCTTTTGCGGTGTGTTTGCCGAGATCCGATGAATTGTGGATTTATGATCAGCTTATCTATGAATATTATTTGAATCTCCTCTGAATTCTTATATGCATGATTTGATATCTTTGCAAGTCTCTTCGAACTATCGATTTGATTTGGCCAACTAGATTGTTTTTTTTGCAATGGGAGAAATGCTTAGCTTTGGGTTCAATCTTGCGGTGTCCTTTCCCAGTGACAGTAGGGGCAACAAGGCACGTATTGTATTATTGCCATCGAGGATAAAAGATGGGGTTTTCATCATATTGCTTGAGTTACTCCCGCTACATCATGTCATCTTGCTTAATGCGTTACTCTGTTCTTATGAACTTAATACTCTAGATGCAGGCAGGAGTCGATCGATGTGTGGAGTAATATAGTAGATGCAGGCAGGAGTCGGTCTACTTGACACGGACGTGATGCCTATATTTATGATCATTGCCTTAGATATCGTCATAACTTTACGCTTTTCTATCAATTGCTCGGGCAGTAATTTGTTCACCCATCGTAATAATTTCTATCTTGAGAGAAGACTCTAATGAAACCTATGGCCTCCGGGTCTATTTTACATCATATAAGTTTCCGATCTACAATCTCTAGTTTCCTATTCTCTTAATTTGCAATCTTTACTTTCCATTTCATAAAACCAAAATACCAAAAATATTACTTTACCGTTTATCCATCTCTATCAGATCTCACTTTGCGAATAACCGTGAAGGGATTGACAACCTCTTTGTCGCGTTGGTTGCAAGTTGGTGTTTGTTTGTGCAGATATTCGGTGGCTTGTTGCGTAGTCTCTTGCTGGATTGATACCTTGGTTATCAAAAC
The DNA here is from genome assembly GCA_032464435.1 of Aegilops umbellulata. Taxonomy (NCBI): domain Eukaryota; kingdom Viridiplantae; phylum Streptophyta; class Magnoliopsida; order Poales; family Poaceae; genus Aegilops; species Aegilops umbellulata. Next base: position 335,718,253 of record CP136059.1, read on the forward strand.
TGAGGAAAATACTTACGCTATTTTACTTCATCATCCTTTTCTTTTCAAGGAAAAAACCAACGCAAACTCAAGAGCTAGCAGTGCGCCGCTTCAATGCCAACACCGTGAGAAGTCACATTCACTCTGGATCGACATGAAAGCGGTGCAGATTTTCTGGAGCGACGTTGATCGGCATGAATATGTGACAACTGCTTTGTGCGGGAGAGATCGATGACGCGGAAGAGGTTTTAAAGTGGGTCCGGATGTGTACGGGCCAGCTTTCCGAACGCCCGCAAACCCCTGATTTGCGTCTGCTTGCGGGAATTTAGGCAACCAGGCTGGTCCGTAGGATATGTGCTTAGTTTGCGTGTGTATGGACGAAATAAAATTGTAAAATGCTTAATAACTTGAACTAAAACCACGACACTTCCTGCGTGTCTGCTCTTGGCTTGGAATGTTCTAGCGGGGCCTAAAGCACTAGACCCGTTGCAGGGCAGCTTCCCTCCGTCCGTTCAAGGATGGACGGGCACGATTGACGCGCGGGGCCTGACCTAGAACCTCACTAAAGCCCAGGACACCCCTCCCTCGGCAGCGCCTCGCCGAGCACCACCGCCATGGCCGCCTGCTCCTCCCCCCTGGCCGCCGGCGACAGCGCGGACCGGCGGCAGTGGCGGTACACGTGGGAAACCCTGGCGCACCTCCCCCTCCTGCGTCTTTACCTCTCCCACCCGGCCCTCTCCGCCGCGGCGCCCTCCGGTCTCCGCGCCGACCTCCGCCTCGACGCCGACCTCCTCCTCCTCACCTTCTCCCTTGCGTCGGACCCCGTCTCGCTAAGGGTCCCCGTGCCGAGGGTGCTCGTGGACCCCTCCGCCCCGCCCGAGTGCCGCGCCGCGGGGGACCACCTCGAGGTCCGCCTCACCCTCGTCCTCCCCGTCGACCACCCCGTCGTCGCCGCCGCCTTCCCCGGCGCCGGCCCTCCTGCGCCTCTCTCCCTCCGCGATGGTGAGCTTTTGGTTAACTTCCGTTTCCGTCTGAGATTAAGCGAGGTGTAGTTAGTTTCCCATCTGCCTCCTCAACTGAAATTGAGTCAGCACTCAGTAATCACTCACAGATTACCATAGCCCCTGATATTTTAGTGAAGACTATAGTCTGATTTCTACTTCCAAATGACAGTGAAGTGTTCATAGGTAGGTTTCCTCATTCTGAATCCCCATGTTTCAGATCAATTTTGAGATATTTTCGTTGGTTCCTTTTCATTGCAGATTTGAAGTCTCTATCTTCTGGAGATGTCCATTTGTACTGCAAAACATGCTCAGCAAGATTGACAAAACAGCCACTAAGGTAGACATTTGGGAACCTTGTGGTTGGGGCTTACACTTTATGTGCAGTCTTTACTCTTCAGTTACATGTCTCACTTGTTTACACGTCGAAAAATTCATGGAAACTGAACCTACTCAAATCAAATTGCTGGCACTCAGTACTTCATACTTAGCAACGTCCAAAGCCATGATAGTGTGCTATGCAAGAAGAAGAATCACGATCTTAATCAAACTGCATCTCTTTGCAGAAACTGGAAAGATGTTAATATCTAGTGGAAAATGCAATAAAAGTTTTCATGATCAAGTTAAACATTTTATCATTATTTATTTCTCCTGCACAACCTGTTCTTTTTCACATGTAATAAGTTATTCAGAGATGCCTTGCACTTTCATATCATCTCCATTGCTTTTAAATTGGAGAGAACTTGCTATTGGTCGATGGATCTGCTCATCAGTCATCGCATCGTAGTGGTTTGCGAAGTTCTGTTGGCATGTAAATGTTCTAAAGAAGTATTAGGAGTGGCTGAATTTGTCTGAGGAGCAACATGGGAAGTGGTAAGGAAGTGCTTTATGGAGTAGTCTTATGCTCTGGTCCCACTTGGAAGATATACTATTGGTTCAGTAGATAATTTCTAGAATCTAAGTTCTAAAAATAGCTGCAATCTACAGATCACTAACACTAAGAGCATCTTATTGCATTTAAGTATTAGGTAATTACTCACATATCATCAGCCTGCTCATGAGCTTGTGCGATCTACAGCTCTTGGGTGCTAATAGTTTGTACTGGACGTGAAAACTAGGTGCACAACTTATGTTTCATCAGTATTATAATGGTCCAAAAGCTTCATATGAACCTTATCTCGTTGGCGAGTCTCATGTTTAAAATAACCACTTTTCAGGGACGTTGTGGAAATGCCATCTTTAAATTGGGAGGATGTGGCTGACAATTGGTTTGGTGGATGTTGCACATCATTCGGAGGGGCAAGTGAGAAGTTAATATCACACTATATCAATGCATATGGTCGCCTGCAGAGAACAACTCTACTAGATGCTACCTCCATTATTATAGAGAAGGATTATCTTGAGACTGATATAGTGTCGAGAGTAGATATTTCAGTGCCCAGTGTTGATTTTGTTGCACTAGAAGAAGCTATGTTTAATGTTACTCTAGAAAGCGATCATACTGCCGAGAAGATAAAATTGAATAATTCAGAAGAGGAGGTATGCCATGAAAAGAAAATTGGCTCTAATCACTTGCAACCTCCAGTTCTTTTGGAAGAGGGTCCTTGTATTGATAATACTGAAAAAAATGGAGGCACTCCTTGGACTGATAAGTGTGGTACTATCCAGCTGAATAATGGTGGCGATGTGAACTCTGAGAAGTCTACAAGTGACTGTTTTATTGAAAACATGGAGCAAACTTCTCAAGAGGCTGATTTGAATCTGGTAGATCCATGCAGTTGCTGCGGTGACAGTGGAGATAGTGGAAAAGCTGGATTGGAGAACCAAAGAGATTACAAGTTAACAAAAAGTATCTCTCTTGGAAGTAGCTTTATCATTAAAGAATCAAACCTTGTGAAAGATGTCAACTGGGTTGAACTTCTGTGTTCTCATTGCTCGTCATCTCTTGGGTCATACCCATCGCAATATTCAGATGCTCCATCGGATGGACGGGTGCGGCTGTTCAAGTGTTACACATCCTCAGGCCTTCCTGTTGGGGGTCCTGATGATGTGTTCAGGTTAGTATGTGTGCTTCTCTCTAGTTTTGAGATAACTGGTGTAACCACTACCAATGATTGAAAAAAGGAAGTTAAATGACAACTCTTATACATAGTTTGGCAGTTAGAGCTGTTGCTCCTTGTAACTCTCTGAATGGATATTCTGCATTAGCTTGGTGTTCATAAGTTGATTTCATCACTGACTTGGGGCATGGTTATCTATGTGCAGGGGACACACATTGGAAAAACTATTTGTTAATTTGTTGCTTGAAATTGCTGAAGATGAAATTTCTTTTCGTACAGTAGTGAGAGATTTGAAAACCAAAAGGCCCATGCTGCAAATAGTCCTCCTTAGTTCAAAAGCATGGATGTTTTCTGGTTACTGCTATGAAAATGAAATGGATGGTTCACATGTGACAGCACATCTGCAGCCTACTGTTAAGCTCCTGTATTCTAACTGCAGTAGTGCCTCAGAAGCAGACTTAAGGTATGGTATATGCTAAACCTACACCTAGTCTTTTTGTTGATGGGAAGTATACTGATGTTTACATACCTACCATACTGTCTACAGCATTAATTGTACCTCAATATGAAATTTGGACAGATGATTGTATTTCCTGCAAGTCTGTTATGTGCGAAGTCACAATGGCAGTAACCTGTGTTTATTTCCTTCTGTTTTCAGGACAGTAGAGGAGTGGTCATCCAAATATCGGGCTGAACAGTTATACATGATGGCGCGGCAGATAAATGAACTTACTGAATGCCTTAGCTCAGCTAAGGACGAGTTCCCTCTTTCTTGCTCGTCTCTTGAAGGAATGTATCTTTCGTCTCTGGAGCGTTGATTTGATTTTAAGATACTAATACTTTATTCATGATGCCCCAAGCTGCTGACTGATCATTGTATCATTCATCTCTGGTGGAGACCCTAATCATATATACCAAGCATTGTTCCTGCCTATCTCAGTTTTAGTAGTCGTTCGGCGAGCTGGTTATCTCATCTATACACTGCAAGATTTCTGGATTCCCTCCTGCTGACACACTGAGTGACAGACGAGGTTCTTATTCGGCTGGCTTTTGGCTATAGGGGATTCAGCCTTCTCGTCATCGACTCTATAAGCAGTATTTGGCACCTTGTTGTAGCTCTAGAGAATTAATGATCAACCCTCTAACCTGCTTGTATTCTGTATTCTGGTACGTTGCTGAGTAGATTTTTATCTTTGAAATGCATTTATGGAGTGATCTGTGATGCATTATATTTCTTCGACTCTTCTGGTCAGAGATATTTCTTCAACCCTTATAGCCTTTTGCAAATGAAGTATCCTTGTAACAGAAATGACTCCTAGGAAACTGCAGATTAATCATAGGCTCTGTTGATGTCTGAAACCCAAATACAACCATATTATATATTGACATTAAGAATGCTGCTTGCAACTTGCAAGATTTGTGGTGCCTGGTTACATTCATCAGATATAGCCTGAGATACTTGAGCAACTAGCGAGCACAAAAATATGAATGGCTTTGTTATAGTCAATAAAGGAAACAGTGCTAGGGTCTTGCATTGGTACAAGAGTACAACCATTGCCCCCTGTGGTAGGAGGGTGCTTGGCTTGCCCCCTTCTGTAACATAACATCAACCCCTTAGATTCCTCCACCCAGATTGTCACATGCATTGATGCATGGATGTGTACATATGTTCCTTTTCCTAAAAGAGTAATTTCATCTTAATTGCATTTGGCTGTATGTTTGGCTTGAAAAATATACAGTATCACATTTGTTCATATCAGTTAAATAGTTTTGTGCAAATTGTCCACTATTTTGCCCTATTGATCACATGGTATGTCATCAAACTCCCTAGTATTTTTTTATTTGTATATGATAATTACATGGGTAGATAAAAAGAACCAAACCCAGCCTGTGATAAATGAAGTGACTGTACATGCAAGCTCATGGATCTGTACATGTGCATGTCCATGTTTTGTCCACTTCAATGTGTTTTGGAACAACGTGCATGCACCACAGCATCAGACATGATTTGCGTAGACCTTTCTCCAGAACCATGAAAGTGGCGTGGAAAGGGCTCATGATTTATCCAGTGTTGTTACAGAAATGGTAAAGCACAGTAGGGCCATGCATGGGAGGGTGAACAATGACCTACCTGTGAATGACATGTCATATTCTCTTAACTAGCGGGAAGGAAAAGACTACACTTAATGTTGCATTGGGTCCTGATGAATGCACCTCCCTTGATGATGATGAATGCAAAAGGAGGTATTATTACACATGAACTTAGTTAGGCATGATATTAATAGCATGTTGGATAATTATGATGATAAGCACAATGATCAGAGTGAATTTAGGAAAACACAAAACAAAGAGACAACAACTTGTCCTAGTCGTACCAGTGAAGTATTTTGATAGAGCAAGCTTAGGTACTAAGCCTTCCTATACCATTGTATAATGCTCACATGCAACGGGGGCTGAGCCTTTTAAAAATAATAATTATGCCCATCACATTCGGCCAACTCATGCATGTATTTCAACAATGCTTGGTTTTTGTCTTTGTCGTTTTCGTTGAGCATGTTACATAGCACGAATTAAGATGCAATGTTCGAGATGATGTGCATCTTAATTTGGTGCTCATCAGGCTCTCCCTATCCTTTCATTCATGACATCCAGTCCAATAATTAGATCACCATTTTAGTAAATCAGGCACGACAAACATTGGTGTCTAGTTACATCAACATATACATACACTTGCTGGTACTGTTTCTTGTTGTGTAGTTAAAGAAGAGACACAGTGGGCCAATAGATTATACATGTAAGCTCTATAATGGCAGACATAATGAAGTGGGGCTAGTCCCCCTAATCATATCTCCAGTACCCTTAACTGGAGCTTTCATCATTTGGACACATACCCAAATCAAGGCCGTGATCCAAATTGAATAACCAACCCTAGCTTTATCTGCAAGAGGATCTGAAATTGTATATATTTTTTACCTTCAAGATCTGATTGAGTAACTACTTCCCCTTAAAATTTGGCTTGATGCTCTTCTACAAGTGCTTCTATGCTCTGCTGAAAGTAAAAAAGAAGATGAAATTCTGTTGATCTGTCATAATTAAGAATGATAATAGTGAAAAAAGGTCTGATTAATATGATACTGCCTTTTTCACTGCATCAAACATGATTCACATAACATATTTCCAAAGTGACTTTTCACAGAATGTACCATTTTCCTTTACCAATCGTGCAAACATAAGATCAGACGAAAATACACTAGTAGTACATAGAACTTTACAAGAGTAAATAGTATGCTGCCTTTTTCACTGTGCAGGTCAAAGCAGGAGAAGCGGTAAGGAATTTGCCTTTGAGCAATGTGGTGGCCCAGGCATAGAGGGATCCAAGGGAGAAAAGGATAGCAGTATAGCACTGGCCACTGGCCAAAGTCCTAGTGGAGCCGTTGCACTAGTAACTGAATTTTATATTGGCTGGACATGTTATCCATCCATCTATTTGCTCTGATCATCAAACTGTGGCTGCATCCATGCAGCAGCATCTGAGACCAGGTATTTAATGGAATAGAACATTCTACCATAGGTGAAGTGAAGCTAGCCTACGCTACGCCACACGAGAGCTGCTGTTGATCTGATCTTCAAGGTTAGTGATGAGTATAAAAGAAACAAGTTGGTAAGCTTATATGATCATCCATATGTTTGTTGTGTTGACTTCTGCATTCTTTTTGGTGGCCTTTCGAGCGTCTGGGATCTGGTGTATGATTTTAGTTATTAGTTGGTAAAAACTCGATACAATCGAGGGATACGCGCGTCCTCCTGTAGTAGTAGGAAGAACCTGTTATAAATTAATGGCGGGGAAAAATATGCTTATAGTTATTGTTTGAAAAAGCCAGCATGAATCATTGCTCTTTTTCTCGAATTAATAAATTTTGCAGGTACAAAAGGGGTAGGTCACTCTTTTTTGTAGGACATGCAAAAGAATCAGCAACTTGATCTTTTTTAGATTAATTAGTACTTGAAATTGGGATCCTACCAAAACATTATTTCCCCCTGGAAGCTCGAGAAAGCAAAACACTTTAGAGAAAAACCTACTGAGTATATTATTATCAACTAAAGTGACGCAGGTTTTCTGGGATTTAATTGATCTTCTGTTTGGAACTGGGTGTTTCAAATTTTGGCGGGCTTAGAGGTTGGCCGGTGTGTTCAAGTACGGATAGCCATGTGCATAAAAATCAATGTTTTAAATAGCGGGCTATGCCAAATAGCAGCGGACCTCAAAATCAGCTATAGCGGAGCTATAGCGGGAAATTTGTACATGAGTCCATTTAGCGGCACCCTGCTGAAAAGGCTATAGCGGGCTATAGCGGAGCTATAGCCGGCTATTTAAAACTATGATAAAAATGCTACTAGTGTTTTTATTGGACGTGCTAGCGTCCGTAGGGCGGCCGTTGCGGGAAATCGGCCGCCTCCTGCCTCCAGTCTTACTTAAACGATGCTTCTAGAGCGTCCAGTCACGGTAACAAAAGCAAATAATCAAAGTGCAACATTTTTTGTGGTACTGTATAACTTTCTCATGATCTGCGAGAGAACCTGAAAAAAATGTTGCAATGTTTTCAAACACACGCATACATTTTTTTAATATGTAATATATATGTTTCTATTTGTTGCAACATGTCTTTGAGAAAATTGTTCGCAAGAAAAATATCTAGTGGAAACCAAGGTACAATGAACATTAGTGTAAAGCAAGTAAAAACTATTCCCTGTTTTTAGGTTTCTAAAAATTCTGGAAAAAATATGTTGGGGAGGTGATGTTGTACAAATATATATAAAATTCCAAGTTCAAAATCAAATTCATTTGGGAGGTATGAAATAACCAAATTCAGTAATGAATATTGACCACAGTATCACTATTTCTTGCATAATCTGTTCTTTTCTTACCACCCAATGAGCATGAGTTTCAGCTTCAAATTTCACATGTTTATAGGCCATCACCCTTCTAATGCAATTTCATTTCTCGACAATGTTTAGAAGTTTGAAATTTAACACACTATATTTTATGAGGAAGTGGATAGATGTTTGAAACGTGATATTCGCCGGATACTTTCTAGTCGCGAGCACCGTATGGCAACATAACCAACAATACACGGCAACACTAAATGCCTTCACAAGATGAGCACAACACTTCACAACAGATATGGACGGCCAAAAGCATTGCAACATGGCGGTCATCCATTCGAAGTTTGGGATTCAAGTTGCTAATCGTTTACCATTAATGCTTTGGCCAGCAATGTCGCTGCAGTGGAGTCGCCGCTAACGAATCTGACCGGGCAAGCCCAAATGCATCCCACCCCCACCCACCATCTTCTCCGAGCTTGGAGGCGCGTTGAATTTTCATGCCAATGAGCTCTGAGCTCCATCCGGGGTTAAGGAGTGGCGGGAAAAAGAATCCCAGGGAGAAAGGATGGTTGACGGAGCACCAGGAGCGAACAATCTAAGATGACCGAGAGGGCGGTGATTGGGAATAGTTTCCCAGATACATATGGAGGTTTGTGATTTTCTTGAGATTTTCCATAGTAAGCATTGAACTAGCACTTGATGGATTTTAGCTAGTTCAACAATCAGTGTTTAAATTTCGTTTGAAATAAATTAGCTGACAACAGTCTCAGAACACATAATGTCCATATTATTACTGCGTGAAAAGTATGTAGACACTATCAAGAGAAAAATAAAGATGTACTAGGTGTCTTCCATTTTCTCACACAAAAATTTCACAGCGAATTTCAGTCCAACTTTAAAGGTGCACTGTCTGCCAAAGAACAGTAAGAACCCACTTCCCTCCTAACAAGACATGAAAAGAAGATTAGACAAACAGCAGATTTGACCATCCAGCAAATAACCAAGACAGATCGAATCAGTACTAGTACAGATGCACTCCTCGACCTGGATTAATTTACATTTACACTGAAAGAGAAGTAATTAACTAAGATAAAATCCATTGCATTGACAATGCGAAATTTTTACAGCTGCATTATTGGATCATCTCCTCTGTCTCTTGTCTTTTAACTGGACTTGATCGCTCGCACTCGCAGCACTTCAGCACTAGGCGCACGTAGGAAGAATCAATCAGTTCGCCTCGGCGACCCGGCTGACGGCGAACACGGAGTCCAGGTCCGCCGGCACGCGGAAGTACTCCGTCGCCTCGCCGTCGTCGCGGTTGCACCGGCGGTCGGCGAAGATCGCCACCGCCGTCCTCGCCTTCTTGGGCGCCGGAGGGCACGTCGCCGCCTCCCAGGGTATCCTGCACCCCTCCCCCCTCGGCGTCGTCACCTCTTCTTCCTCCTTTTCCTCTTCCTTCTGCTCCTCCTCTGTCTCTCCGCCCGGTCTTCGGCGGCCGACCTTGACGGGCCTGAGCGGCACGGTGATCCAGACCGCCGCCGACGCAGCCTTCTTCCTGCCCCCACCGCCTGCTGCCTGGTCGCCGTCGTTGCCAGCAGCTCGCATGCCGCCATGGTGGTGCAGCTGCAGCTTCGCCATCTCTTGCAACCCCATGAATGCAGCTGGCTCGCTTAACTAGCTTGTGTGTGAGTGTGATGAGCAAATTGAGCTGCTGAGAAGCCAGCAACGGGGTGGAGAAATAGCAGAAGAAGAAAGCTTTGGCAGCTAAGAAAAATGAGGGAGAGGCTTTTGGGAGGGCTTTCTGTGAAAGCGAGGAGGGGCTGCTTGATGAAATATATAATGGAGACAGGGGAGGGTGAAGGCTGTGGTAGGGGTGGTTGGGCTGGGAGGGCGATTAGCTGGGGCAGATACAATCTTGGACTCTTTCTGACTGACTGTACATGGGGATGGGAGTAATGATGTATCAGGTGAAAAAGGGATTGGTTCAAGCACTGGATATTTCTTTACCAGAGCAAGCAAACTGCATACCATTTCTTTATAGAAGAGAGCAACCAACAGAAACAGGAGAGAGCTACACCACTCCAACACCTCAAAATTACAGTGAAAGTACTCGCAGATAGCTGCTACTCCACTCCTACCCGCCAGCGTCCATTGATGCAGTTCATCAAGAATGAAGGGGCAAAGTTCAGTTCCCTGAGCTGCTGAGTATCGGCATACACTCTAGCGTCACTCTGCTTCCATGGTCACCAGCAGGTTAACATGACCACAATTTAGTTGAAACCTTTGCGCTTGGCCTCTGAGTGTTGCTTCCTGGAATGGAACCACCAAGCTTCAAAGAACTGTTGCAGAATAAGTGCCAGAACTGCAATGGTGATAGCCTGTTTGGTTTAGGGGCAGCGCAGCATCAGGCGTGTCGGTGTTGATTGCGACATGGTAATGGAACATGGGGATAATCGCATAGGACGCAACGATGTTTCAGTTGTCAGGTTTGGACCGGGCTTAATTTGGATCATATACTAGACTTTCTTTTGCAATCATCTTAGGAGTAACTAACAATGGGTGCTTCAGGCCAGGTGTGAAAAACTGAGAGCAGGGGGAGGCAAATCTGCAGTGGGCAATGCTTTGGCACATGGTCCTTTGTACTACTTCACATGAATGGTAGTAGTACAATTCAAACCACACGCACGTTCGTGCTGTTCGCTGCAGTCTCATAGCCAACGGCCATTCTTGATTACCAGATCAATGTCTATCTGTCACTGAATTGTCCAAATCATAACGTAAAAGTGCAGGGAGTCCTGAAAAATCACTGATGCGATATCATTGGCCACACTCTGTTTTGTTGCAAATTAAAAAATGAAACAAAACCATGGCTCTTGCAGTTGAGCCGAATGGATTGAGATCATTCGTGATGGTTGCCTTGATGGAAAGCCTGAAGAATAAACACATTATATAAGTTGACTCTCTCTGAACACATTATATATGTTTTTTTTACCAGAAAGCAGTAGAAAAGGATCCTACTATGTAATTATATTCATAAAAATATTTACAGGGGACTATATACAGAAGAGGAAAGGGGAAAAATTACAAACTATTTTCTATCCAAGAAAGAAAGTTATCCGAGTGTTTTCTCTTTATTTCATAGATAACCAGAGTAAGATCTTCAGTGAAACTTCTAAGCCATCTTTCCAGAGAGGACCTCTCTGTTCTGAATATTTTATCATTTCCGATCTTCCATATATTCCAACAGCATAGAATGACTATCTCCATGCTAATGGAGTGTTAATTGCTATTCTTGCAAGCTTAATTTCATCAAAGGTTGGGCTTGTGAGGTATAAAAGCATTCCAGCATGCACGAGAAAAACTGCAGTCCTAGAAGCTGAAGCTGAGTTTCTGCAGGTTGTTCATGGAAAAGGACACAGCTGTAAGGGGGAAGACAAAATGTTTTCCTCTGCACCAGATTTTTGGTGTTAGCTCTCTCATAAAGTAGCAGCCAACAATTTTTTTTTGTTTGAGTTGACAGGAACTCTTCCAAAGCAAGATAAAATGTTCACAGGCTTGAAAGTCACCATAAGAATATTGTACATCTTCTTGGAGGAGTGAATTCCACGAATAGTCAATAATATTCTCTTGCATTTGGATGAACTGAGAGTGAGCCTGAGCAGAAATAGGTCTATGAAACTTGTCTGCTAGATCATGCAGTTGCAAAGCTGCACTCAAAGGATATTCAAGTTGGTGGCATAGGAGCAAAGCTCAGGATGAATCACCAGAGCCTGGTTTACATGTTGCCACTCTTTTAAATAGGGGAATCAGTTTAAATGTGTCTTCCACCAACATGGTAATAGTTAAGTAAGCACACACAGAAGTATTTATCTGTTGTCGTGAACCATGATCACAACAAAATGGTCAGACCGATGCAAGGCGCGACATGGAAGTGGACAAATCGAACCATGCTTTTGCACAAAATTCTCGTAATTTACATAATGATAGTACAACTCAAACCACAAGACAACACGCCTCATGGCAAGCACAGTCTCAAGACACCTTACTTGCCGGGGACAAAGTTGGTGGCAAATGCCCATGCATTGTTGTTAACGGGGTCGGCAATGTGGTCGGCGAGGTTCTCGAGTGGGCCCTTGCCCGTGACGATAGCTTGGACAAAGAAGCCAAACATTGAGAACATGGCAAGGCGACCGTTCTTGATCTCCTTCACCTTGAGCTCGGCGAATGCCTCAGGGTCATCAGCCAACCCAAGAGGGTCGAAGCTGCCGCCTGGGTAGAGTGGGTCGACGATCTCACCGAGTGGGCCACCGGCAATGCGGTACCCCTCGACGGCACCCATGAGCACGACCTGGCATGCCCAAATAGCAAGGATGCTTTGTGCATGGACGAGGCTGGGGTTGCCGAGGTAGTCGAGACCACCCTCACTAAAGATCTGTGAGCCGGCCTTGAACCAAACAGCCTCACCGAAGTTGACGCCGTTGCGAGCGAGCAACTCAGGGAAGACACAACCAAGTGCCCCGAGCATGGCCCAGCGGCAATGGATTACCTCCAGCTCCCGGTTCTTGGCGAAGGTCTTAGGATCAGCTGAAAGTCCGGCAGTGTCCCACCCATAGTCGCCAGGGAACTCACCGGTGAGGTAGCTCGGGGGCTCACCGGAGAGGGGGCCGAGGTAGAGCACCCGGTCAGCACCGTACCATGGGCTGCCGGAGGAAACCTGCTTCGCCTTCGCTGCGGTCTTGCGCATGGTGACTCGGGCCTCGCCAAAGAGAGCCAAAGATGGTACATTCTTCACCGCCTTGCCGGCAAAGGTGGAGGAGGAGAGGGACATGGTGGCTGCCGCCATTGGAAAGCTAAGAGAAGTGTCTGCTGTGCTGTATGGGTTCTCAAAGAGATGAGTGAGTGTGGAGATGATTTGATAGAAGAGGGGGAGGTGGCTACTTAAGGCAGCAGGAGGCTTCATAGGGAATCCATTTGGTGTGTAAAGATGAACAAGGATAGAGAAAAAAATCTTGAGCTTTGCTGCCATTGGTGCTGCATAGATCTCTTGTTCTCAGAACACTTGGCGCAATGAGAGCCAGGAGAAATGAGTATTGCTGTGAACTTGTGTCCAGGAGTGGATGTGACTGGATTTCCTTGGAGACAGCTTATTGGATCAAGTCTGTGAGTGAGACCTGCATGGTTCACATGCCGCATCGCGCGGCGTCACACCCCGTGCACTCCGGCGAGCTGTGGCGCTCATGTATCTTTTAGATTTCAGAAAATCTAAATAGGATGTACCATCTCCTCGCGGTAAAAGATCACATTATTGAGCCAAATTCCATACATAAAGCTAGATATATCTATTTGTTTACCATAATGAAAAATGTAAGTCCATCTTAATTTTCCATTCAACTGTCAAATAAAATCAATTTATTCCAATTTACATCTGAATATTCTATACTGTATATTTTAGTTTAAAGTAGGGACTCATTATACTGATAATAAATAAAACAGGTTATGTTTGATAACAAAAAACATGATTAATTTATAACCTTAAAATAAAGTGTTCCTCCATTCTTAGTAAATATTTCAACAAAAAGGCAGCGCCCACTGATGCAGTTCATAAAGATGAAGGGGCAAAGTTCAGTTCCACTGAGCTGCTGACTAGTATTGGCAAACACTCCATCGTCCTTTTGCTTCCATAGACACCAGCAGGTTAACATGACCATTGAGTTGGCCTTTGGGAGTTGCTTCCTGGAATGGGAACTACCAAGCTTCCAAGAACTGCTGCAGAATAAATGCCAGAACTCCATCTCAACCTGCATCTCGGAGTGGAGTTGGATATAGTGAACAGCGTCCCACAGGTGCACGAATCAGAATTAAAAAAAAAATCTAGCAACTTGGTAGTAGTTCTTAGTTGATAGACGTTTTCTGAAAGAAATTTAAACTAACTTAGAGGTAGGTGCGGCATCACACATGGCGATGGTGATAGCTTGTTTGGTTTAGGGGCCGTGCAACATCAGGCGTGTCGGTGGTGATTGCGACATGGTAATGGAACATGGGGATAATCTCATAGGACGCAATGATGTTTCAGTCGTCAGGTTTGGACTGGGCTTGGATTCATATACTAGACCTTCTTTTGCATTCATCGTAGGAGTAACTAATAATGGGTGCTTCAGGCCAGGTGTGAAAAAATGGGGGCAGAGGGAGGCAAATCTGCAGTGGGCAATGCTTTTGCAGTGTCGTTCTTTGTACTGTACTCCCTCCGTTCCAAAATATAAGTCTTTTTAGAGATTTCAAATGGACAGCACATACGGATGTATATAGACATATTTTAGAGTGTAGATTCACTCATTTTACTCTGTATGTAGTCACTTGTGAAATCTCTAGAAAGACCTATATTTAGGAACGGAGGGAGTACTTCACATGAATGGTACTAATACAATTCAAAGTGCGGGCTGTTCACTGCAGTCTCATAGCCAACGGCCATTCTTGAATATTCGATCAATGCGGTCTCTGAATTGTCCAGATCATAACGGAAAAACACAGAGAGACCTGAAAAATCATTGGTGCGATATAATTGACCACACTCTGTTTTGTTGCAGATTAAGAAATGAAAGAAAACCATAGCCCTTGCAGTTGAGCCGGATGGATTGAGATCATTCGTGATGATTGCCTTGATGGAAAGCCTGAAGAATAAGCACAAAACAGCCAGCTTCGATGAAAAATGTATACTAGCGTTTCCCTATTTTATATCAAAGAAATAAAAGTATCCGAGTGTTTTCTCTTTACTCCATGGATAACCAGAGTAAGATCTACGCTAAAACTTCCAAGCCAACTTTCCAGAGAGGGTCTCTCTGTTCTGAATATCTTTTTCATTTCCGATCTTCCATATATTCCAACAGGATAGAATGACTATTTCCATACTAAATGGAGCGTTAATGGCTATTCTTGCAAGCTTAATTTCATAAAGGTTGAGATCAAGATGAGCTTGTGAGGTATAAAAGCATTCCAGCATGCCTGAGCAAAACTGCAGTCCTAGAAGAGATGAAGCTGAGATTCTTCAGGCTGTTCATGGTAAACGACACAACTGTAAGAGGTAAGATAAAATGTTTTCCTCTGCACAATATTTCTGGTGTTAACCCTGTAAGCCAGCTAAAATGTGCACAGGCTTGAAAGTCACCATAAGAATATTGCACATCTTCTTGGAGGAGTAATTGGCAGAATTCCATGAATAGTTCCATTGATCAGTATCTCCCTGAGCCTGAAGTGCTGTATTATTCTCTTGTATTTGGATGAACTGAGAGTGAGCCTGAGCAGAAATAGGTCTAAGAAACTTGTCTGCTGGATCAGTTGCAAAGCTGCACTCAAAGGATATTCAAGTTGGTGGCATACGAGCAAAGCTCAGGATAAAGTTGTTGTAAAGGTTGGTCAGACCAATTATTTCCAGTCAAAGCAGCAAAGAATCACCAGAGCCTGGTTTACATGCTGCCAATCTTTTAAATAGGGGAATCAGTTAAAAATTTGTCTTCCACAAACATGGTAATAGTTAAGTAAGCGCACACAGAAGTATCTATCTGTTCTCATGAACCATGATATCACAACAAAATGGTCAGACCGATGCAAGGCGCGGCATGGAAGTGGACAAATCGAACCATGCTTTTGCGCAAAATTCTCGTACTTTACGTCATGATAGTACAACTCAGGCCACAGGACAACACAGCCTCATGGCGAGCACAGTACCAAGACACCTTACTTGCCGGGTACAAAGTTGGTGGCAAATGCCCGTGCATTGTTGTTGACGGGGTCGGCGATGTGGTCAGCGAGGTTCTCGAGTGGGCCCTTGCCCGTGACGATAGCTTGGACAAAGAAGCCAAACATTGAGAACATGGCAAGGCGACCGTTCTTGATCTCCTTCACCTTGAGCTCGGCGAATGCCTCAGGGTCTTCGGCCAAGCCAAGAGGGTCGAAGCTGCCGCCTGGGTAGAGTGGGTCGACGATCTCACTGAGTGGGCCGCCGGCAACGCGGTACCCCTCGACGGCACCCATGAGCACGACCTGGCATGCCCAAATAGCAAGGATACTTTGTGCATGGACGAGGCTAGGGTTGCCGAGGTAGTCGAGACCACCCTCACTAAAGATTTGGGAGCCGGCCTTGAACGAAACAGCCTCGCCGAACTTGACGCCATTGCGAGCGAGCAACTCAGGGAAGGCGCAACCAAGCGCCCCAAGCATGGCCCAACGACAGTGGATCACCTCCAACTCCCGGTTCTTGGAGAAGGTCTCGGGGTCAGCCGAAAGTCCGGCTGTGTCCCACCCATAGTCACCTGGGAACTCACCTGTCAGGTAGCTCGGGGGCTCACCAGAGAGTGGGCCGAGGTAGAGCACACGGTCAGCACCGTACCATGGGCTGTCGGAGGAAACCTGCTTCGCCTTCACTGCGGTCTTGCGCATGGTGACGCGGGCCTCGCCAAAGAGAGCCAGAGATGGTACGTTCTCCACCGCCTTACCGGCGAAGGTCGAGGAGGAGAGAGACGTGGTGGCTGCCGCCATTGCAAAGCTAAGAGTGTTAGCTGTATGGGTTCTCAAAGAGATGAGTGAGTGTGGAGATGATTTGATAGAAGAGGGGGAGGTGGCTACTTAAGGCAGCAGGAGGTGTCATAGGGAATCCATTTGGTGTGCAATCTACAAGATAAACAAGGATAGAGGGAAAAATCTTGAGCTTTGCTGCCATTGGTGCTGCATATAGATCTCTTGCTCTCACAACACTTGGCGCAGTGGGAGCCAGGAGAAATGAATATTGCTGTGAACTTGTGGCCAGGAGTGGCTGTGACTGGATTTCGTTGGAGACAGCTGATTGGATCAAGTGTGTGTGAGTGAGACGTTCGCATGCACGAGAAAGCATCGAGCGACGTCACACCGGTGAGCTGTTGCGCTCACGTATCTTTAAGATTTCAGAAAATTAAAATAGGATATAATATCTGCTCGTGGTAAAAGGTCACATTATTGCATCTAGAAAAAATATCACATTATTGCGCCAAATTCCATACATAAAGCTAGATATATACCTTTTTTTAACATAATGAAAACTGTAGGTCCGACTTAATTTACCATTCAACTGAAAAATAAATTAATTTATTTCAATTTACATTTGAATATTCTAAATATTTTAGTTTAAATAAAGTAGAGACTCGTTATACTGCTACTGAAATAAAACAAGTTTTGTTTGATAACAAAAAACAAAACTATTTATTTAACCTTAAAATTTGTTCCTCATTTTTTTTGTAAATCTTGAAAATTTTTTTAAAATGTGTAACATTACCACATAAATTTGGAAAACAATAATGGAGATGATTACTTCTACATGAAAGAAATGTTACTTTAAGCGGAGGTGTTCGCTTTGCTCCTGGGTGCATATGCACCAGGTGAACAATAAATTTTGAAAAGAATAGTAAACCAATTTAAAAAAAATTGTTTTTCGGTGATAAACATTATCGAATGTTTTACTAACATGTAAATAAGTTTCATGATGGAAAAACATCCGTGGAGGTCTGAAAAAAAAATCAATGTTCCAAAGTGCTTTAAAAAAATGATGTTTTTGAAATATCGTCTTTGTAATGGTTTTCCAGACTTCCACAAATTGCTTTTCACCACTAAATTTTTCATCTTGGCAAAGCATTCAACAATCTTCCTCTAGAAAATCCAGTTTTTTTCTTCGATAATGTTTGCTATTTTTTTTATTTTAACTGCTCAGTCGGGTCCATATGCACCCAAGTGGAGTTTAAGTTGTTACTTCCCCAAATTTCTGGGATAATGTACACTTTTATACCTTTGTTTTTATTCGAGCCTGGATAACTATATAAATTGCATGTATGATCACATAATATAATATTTCACTATATTGCAATATATATTCACATACTTCGAAACATCAATGTTGAGTCAAATTCAGCTACGTGCTTATAATTTTCACTTATAATTATGTATGCTTGATTTGTATGTTTGGCTCTTAAATTAGGGCAAGAATCTGAAGAAAAATATATGTCGAAGCTCCTGAGAAAGAAAATCTTAGCACGTGCTCCCACCTCTCTAACGTCGTTCATTCAGAGGTCACCATATTTTTTTTCGTGATGATCATGCACAAAAACTATATTTGAACTTTTTATTGACAATATTTTAATAGCTATCTTGCAAAGTATGTTTTAGTGTCTATATACTCTGATTTAACAAGAATAACAATATTGTTTCAAATTGATTTATAATAAAAAATGACACAAAATAGAGAAATGTGTTGATCTATAGGTGGACGCTCCCCATCTCCGCCTCCAATTCTTTGCCATCCACCACAATATCGGCGTCGACGACCGCCTCTCGCACCCCAATCCTTGACTAAATCGACTATTTCCCTACTGTTACATTGCCTTCTCACTTTAGACCATACTGGTAAGCCAAACCACTTGGTTGGGCTGGGAGGGAGATATGAAAAATCACTAATGCGGTATAATTGGCCACACTGCTTTTGTTGAAAATTAAGAAATGAAAGAAGACCATGCCCCTTGCAATTGAATTGAGATCATTCCTGATTGTTGTATTGATGGAAGCTTCTATCAAAATGTATACTAGCGTTTCCTTTGCTCTGAGCCCGCAAATTCACCAGCGTGACCAGCCTACACAATCATATGAGGCGTCGCTGAACTGAGCACATAATGACAATGGATAACTAATTAAGCACGAGCAGAAATATTTATCTGTTCTCGTGGATTGTGATCACAAGGATCAGATTGATGCAAGTCACAACAATGAAGCTGGACAAACCTTGCATTGCTTTTGCACAAATTCTCATAATTTACATCATGGTAATACAACTCAGACTACACAACAACACGGTTTGTGGCGTGCACAATCTCGAAGACATCTTACTTGCCGGGGACAAAGTTGGTGGCGAATGCCCATGCATTGTTGTTGACTGGGTCAGCGATGTGGTCAGCGAGGTTCTCTAGTGGTCCCTTGCCCGTGACGATAGCTTGGACAAAGAAGCCGAACATTGAGAACATGGCGAGGCGACCGTTCTTGATCTCCTTCACCTTGAGCTCGGCGAATGCCTCGGGGTCGTCAGCTAGACCGAGAGGGTCGAAGCTGCCTCCTGGGTATAGTGGGTCGACGATCTCGCCAAGTGGGCCGCCGGCAACGCGGTACCCCTCGACGGCACCCATGAGCACGACTTGGCATGCCCAAATAGCTAGGATGCTTTGTGCGTGCACAAGGCTGGGGTTGCCGAGGTAGTCGAGACCACCCTCACTAAAGATCTGGGACCCGGCCTTGAACCAAACGGCCTCGCCAAACTTGACGCCGTTGCGGGCGAGCAACTCAGGGAAGACGCAACCAAGTGCCCCAAGCATGGCCCAACGACAGTGGATCACCTCAAGTTCCCGGTTCTTGGAGAAGGTCTCCGGGTCAGCCGAAAGTCCGGCAGTGTCCCAACCATAATCACCAGGGAACTCACCGGTGAGGTAGCTCGGGGGCTCACCGGAGAGTGGGCCGAGGTACAACACACGGTCGGCACCGTACCATGGGCTGCCAGAGGAAACCTGGTTCGCCTTCGCTGCAGTCTTGCGCATGGTGACGCGGGCCTCGCCGAAGAGAACCGATGACGAGACGTTCTTCACCGCCTTGCCGGCAAAGGTTGAGGAGGAGAGGGACATGGTGGTGGTTGCCATTGGAAGGCTGAGCAAAGTGTCTGCTGTATGGATTCTCCAAAAGATGAGTGAGTGTGGAGATGCCTTGATATGAGAGGGGGAGGGGGCTACTTAAGGCATCAATTTTTGTGTGTAAGCTGACAAGATAAATATGGATAGGGAGAAAAATCTGGAGCTTCGACGCCATTGGTGCTGCAGAAATCTCTTGTTCTCTGAACACTTGGCGCGTCCTGAGCCAGGAAATGTTATCGCCGTGAGCTTGTGGCTAGAAGTAGCTGTGACTAGGATCTCCTTGGAGACAGCTGACTGGATCAAGTGTGTGAATGAGATCTGCAGGGTTCGCATGCACTAAGATGCATCGCGCAACGTTATACCGCGCGCATCTTTTAGCGTTCAGAAAATCAAAATAGGATGTACTCATCCTAGTAAACGATCACATTATTGGGCAAATTTCATACATAAAGCTAGATATACCCATTTTTACTCCAATGAAGATTGTAGGTCCATCCGCTTTTTTGCGGACTGATAAGTAAATTAATTTATTTCCAAATTAAATTTGCATAATATATATGTTTAGATTAAAGTAGAGACTCATTTTTTTGGTTGGATTAAAGTAGAGACTCATTATACTGCCATAGAAACAAAAATACTATGCTTGGTAAAAAAACAAGACTACTAATTTTAACCCTGAAAGAAAATGCTTCTCTTTTCATTGTAGATCTTAGAAAAGAAAAACGAAGAGCCTAACATTACCACATAAATTGGGAAAATGAAATGACGGAGACGATTACTTGTACATGAAACTAATGTTAGTTTAAGATTTCATTTCCCCAAATTTATGGGACAACACACATTTATAACTTCATTTTTAATCTGAGCCTAGATTAAAAATGAAGTTATAAATGTGTGTTATCCCTCCATTTATGGGAAGGCCTTGAGCACTTCATACTTTTTTCACCTTCTCATCTTTCGGGGGATGAACAACAGGTTCAGCTTGTGGGTTCGGGACCCCATAATTCAGCTTAAATACCGTATCTGCTTATGGCTGGTTTTTTGGGGTTGTCTGAATACAGGAGATAACATGGTCAGGAAACAATGGACCTCGGTGGTTTCTCATGCTGATTGCGATGTCTGCTCGGCCCGCGAGTCCATCGACCATATCATTCTGCGTTGCTCTCTCGCCATTGCTGTCTAGATAGCTTTGGCATGGATAACGCTACTTCACGCTCTGCTGATCTACTGGAGTTCATGCACCATACTCAATCACGTTGGCCGTCGTCGGCTGCTTGGCATGTCCTCGTTGCTGCCGCTGCTGTCACTCTTTGGCACGCCCGGAATGATATGATTTTCAACAACAAGCTTTGGCCTCCATCTTATGCTCGACTGTACGCATCAAATCTTATGTTATGGAGCCACCGAGCAAGGAGTCCAGAGCGCAAACAAGCCGTTCTGCTTTGGTTGCATAGTTTACGAGCATAATGTAGATCAAGCTGCTGTAATTCTTCTGTTGCTTTGTTTCATCTCTGTTCTTCCTCCCTCTGCTGTTCTTCCTCTTTCACTAGGCAGCTTATGGCCTACGCACCATGGCGCAGAACATAAGCTTCATGTAATGGACCTACGATCTCCGGGCTACAGCCTGTTTTGAAATATACAAGGTAGAATGTGATCTACCTTTCATTTCAAAAAAAAAAATCTGAGCCTAGATGACTCTAAATAAATTGCATGTATGTGATTGCGCATAATATTATTGTTTCACTATATTGCAATATATATTCACATACTTCGAAATCTCAATGCTTATTCAATTTCATCAACATGCTTATAATTATGTATGTTTGATTTTTATATATTTAGATCTTAAGGTTGGGCAGGAATGCGATAAACAAATACAAGTCGTAGTTCTCTAAAAGGCAAATCTTGCCCCCCCCCCCCCAAATGCCGTTGATTCTACTGCCGCCCTATCTTTCTGTTTTCATGATGATCATGCAACAACAGTTATATTGTGCAAATTTTATTTATTTACAATATTTTGATACCTATCTTTTGTAAAAGTACATTTCAATGTCTATGTACTCCTATATGCTTTTCACAAAAAAAAAACTCCTATATGCTTTCTGAAGAATAACAATAGTTTTTAATTTGTTCGCATCCCCCTCCTCAACTAAACCGATTACTTCCTCACAGTGACACTGTCTTCTCACTTCAGACAACAACATCCTGGTGGTGAGTCGAACCACATGGCTCTGGGCCATGGTGCGCTTTGGGGAGGTTTTTTTTTATGATAGCAAGGAGGGGGTGCTTGAAATATATAATGGAGACAAAGGAGGGTGAAGGCTTTGCTATGGGTGGTTGGGATTGGGGGAGGGCAATTAGTTGGGGTAGCTACCATATTGGACTCTCTCTTATTGATGGTACATGCTATGACTGAGGCAATGTATCGGGTGGAAACGATCAATATTAGTTGTGTGGTGAAATTGGGTAAGAAAATAACTTGATTGGTTCAAGCACTGCATCAACATAAAAACATCTAGGAGTTTGGTAGTTCTTAGATGATTTGCATTTGCTGAAAGAATAGTCTGGTAGGTTTAGGGGCAGCGAAACATCAGCCAAAAGTGGTGATTATGACATGGGACATGGCCACATGGGGATGATCATATAGGATATGCAATGATGTTCTAGCTGTCAGGTTTGAACTGGGCTTAATTTGGATTCATATACTATAGACCTACTTGCATTCATCTTTGAAGTAACTAAGAAAGTAACAATGAGTGCTTTTATGACAGGTTTGATAAATTTGAAGTAATAGCATGGAGGTACTTCTTCAATGGAGAAATCTAACAATGCTTTCCCCTGTGACGATGGCATGTGCACATAGAAGCCAAACACGAAAACTTGGGGAGACAACCATTATTGATTACTAGATCAATGTCTATGTGTCTCTAAATTGTCCAAATCATAAAGTAACAATGCAGATAGATCCAAAAAATCATTGATGCTCATCCGCAAAATAAATATAAAAATCATTGAAGTAGTATAATTGGACACACTCTGTTTTGTTGCAAATCGTGGCCCTTGCAACCGAGTGAGATGAATAGAGATCATTTCGGATGGAAGGTGTGGAGAGTAAACACGAAACATAAATCTTCAATGAAAATATATACTAGTGTTTCCCTCATCCAGGTTCCGCAAATACACACACTATCCTATAAGTTATCACTCACCAAGCACAATGTGATACTTCCTCCGTCCGGAATAACTTGACGCTCAAACGGATGAATGGATGTGTCTGACATCCGTTTGAGCAACAAGTAATTCCACATGAAGGAGTTAATTAAGTGTGTGACAAAGTATTTATTTGCATCCGTGATTATGATTCTTGTAAAAAAATGGTCAGATCAACGCAAGTAACAACATTGAAGGCAGATAAATCTTGTATTGCTTTTGCACAAAAGTCTTGTAATTTACATCATGGTAGTACAACTCAGACTGTACAACAAACACGCTTGGTGGCGTGCAAATGCTTCAAGACAACTTACTTGCCGGGAACAAAGTTGGTGGCAAACGCCCAGGCATTGTTGTTGACGGGGTCAACGATGTGGTCAGCGAGGTTCTCAAGTGGGCCCTTGCCTGTGACGATAGCTTGGACAAAGAAACCAAACATTGAGAACATGGCGAGACGCCCGTTCTTGATCTCCTTCACCTTGAGCTCAGCGAATGCCTCAGGGTCGTCGGCAAGGTTGAGAGGGTCGAAGCTGCCTCCTGGGTAGAGTGGGTCGACGATTTCGCCGAGTGGGCCGCCGGCAATGCGGTACCCCTCGACGGCACCCATTAGCACGACCTGACATGCCCAAATGGCTAGGATGCTTTGCGCGTGGACGAGGCTAGGGTTGCCGAGGTAGTCGAGACCACCCTCGCTAAAAATCTGGGAGCCAGCCTTGAACCAAACGGCCTCGCCAAACTTGACACCGTTGCGGGCGAGCAACTCAGGGAAGACGCAACCAAGTGCCCCAAGCATGGCCCAACGGCAGTGGATGACTTCCAGCTCCCGGTTCTTGGCGAAGGTCTCGGGGTCAGCCGAAAGCCCGGCAGTGTCCCACCCATAGTCGCCAGGGAATTCACCGGTCAGGTAGCTCGGAGGCTCACCGGAGAGTGGGCCGAGGTAGAGCACACGGTCGGCACCGTACCATGGGCTGCCAGAGGAAACCTGTTTCGCCTTCGCTACAGTCTTGCGCATGGTGACACGGGCCTCGCCAAAGAGAGCCGACGATTGTACATTCTTCACCGTCTTGCCGGCAAAGGTCGAGGAGGAAAGGGACATGGTGGTCGCTGCCATTGGAGAGCTAAGACTGGGTTCTCGAAGAGAGGTGTGAGTGTGAATATGACTTGATAGGAGAGGGGATGTGGCTACTTAAGGCAGTGGAAGGTGGGATGGGGCCGGTGTCTAAGCTTTACAAGATAAACATGGATAGAGAGAAAAATCTTGAGCTTTGATGCAATTGGTGCTGCAGAGATCTCTTCTTGTCAGAACACTTGGAGCAGCGAGAACCAGGAAATGCTGTTGCTGTGAGCTTGTGGCTAGAAGTGGCTGTGACTAGGATCTCCTTGGAGACTGCTGATTGGATCAAGTGTGAGTGAGATCTGCACTAGGAAGCATCGCGCAGCGTCACACCGCTAGCAGTTGTCTTCATGTATCCTTTAGCGATCAGAAAATCAGAATAGGATGTACCATCAGGCTGTGGTAAAAGATCACATTATTGAGCCAAATTCCATACATAAAACTAGATATTTCATTTTTTCTCGAAAAATGTAGGTACACCTTAATTTGCCATTCAAATAACAAGTAAATGATTAAAGTAAATGATTTACGGATTAAAGTAAATGATTTACGGATTAAATCACTTAATGCAGCTTGTCTGCTTTGTCTTTTTCTGTTTTTTCTGGGCTTGTTGAGCTGTGCTCTCAGCAGAACCCCTCTGTACTATCTGTCGTGCTGCTACTCTCTGTGTGTATGGGTGTGAACTTTGTTGTACCCTGTGGGTGTGGTGGTGTGCTTTATTTATAAAGCGGGGCGAAACACTTTTTCGGTAAAGCATTTTAACATAAAAATAGCAAAAAAAAAAAAGAGGAGAGAAGACACAAATTCTGTAATGAGGTCGGGTGTTCTAATCATGAAGGAGGTTCGCCAAGAAATGACTTCAGCGTTTTCTAGGAAAAAAAAATCGCAACATCTAAAATCTTGAGTAACTTTTATATATATATCTGACTTTTTGTTTGCAAAAAAAAGACCATGTGAGTATACCATTAAACCATGTTCATTACAAAAAGTTTCAGAATTAATTTTCTTTTTTGCTATTTTAAAAACATCTTTTGAATGCGGGTGCATCTAGACCCAGGTTCCATTGGATATTTTCACTCATTATACTGCTCCTGAAATAAACATATTAGGTTTGGTAAATAAAAATACTACTAATTTGACCCTAAATGAAAATATTGATCCTTTCTTAGTAATCCTGAACAAACAAACAAAAACTCAAAGTGCCCAATATTACAACATAAATTGGGAAAATAAAATGACGGAGACTATTACTTTGACATTAAACTTGTGTTTGTTTAAGATGTTAGTTTCCCAATTTTTTGGCAGAACGTACACATTTATATATTTGTTTTTATCTGATCCTGGATGACTCCAAATACATTGCATGCGTGTGATCACAAATAATATTATTGTTTCACAACATTGCGGCATAAATTCACATACTACTTCAAAACATCAGTGACGAAAAAGCTTTCTACATTTGCAACATCGTTAATTCTCATGTCGCCCTATCCTTTCTACATTTGTGCAAAAAATATATATTTAGAACATTTTAATAGGTAAGATATGTAAAAGTATATTTTTAATGTCTATCTAGTCTTATATGCTTTAACAAAATAGTACCCTAATTGTTTTATAATAAATTGACCCAAAATAGGGACACACATGATCTTAAGGTGGATGCCCACCCATCTCCGCCTCCAATTCTTTGTCATACACTGCAATATCAGCGTCGGCGACTGCCTTTTCGCATCCCCATCCCCGACTAAATCGACGATTTCCCCATAGTGATATTGTGTTTCCACTTTAGATAACAATGCCCTGTGGTGAACCGAATCACATGGCTTTGGGATGTGGTCGCTTTGGGGAGTTCTTTTTGTGAAAGAAAGGAGGGATTACTTGAAATATATAATGGGGGACAGGGGAGGGTGAAGGCTTTCGCTGGAGTGGTTGGGTTGGGGGAGGGAAATTAGCTGGGTAGATACAATCTTGCACTCTTTCTGATTGATGGTACAATCTTGGGCTATTATTGAGGTAATGTATCAGGTGAAAATTATCAATATTAGTTGTGTGGTGAAATTGGTAAAAATAAAAAAGATTGGTTCAAGCACTGGATCAGCATAAAAATGTCTAGAAGTTTGGTAGTTCTTATTTGATTGACATTTGCTGATAGAATAGCCTCATTAATTTAGGGCCAGCGAGACATCAGCCGAGAGGGTGGTGATTGCGGCATGGGATACAGGGGATGATTGTGTAGGACACAATGTTGTTCTAGCTGTCAGGATTGGACCGGGATTAATTTGGATTCATATACTAGACCTAGTTGCATTCATCCTAGGAGTTACTAACAATGGTTGCTTTATGTTAGCTCTGATAAATTTGAAGTAGTAGCACGGCGGCACTTCTGCAATGGACAAACCTAGCGATGTTTTAGCTGGTGAGAATGATGACCTGTGCACGTAGAAACCGAACACAATACGTGGCGAGAGGGTATGTCATTCTTGATTACTAGATCAATGTCTATATATGTCTCTAAATTGTCCAAATCACAAAGTAAAAATGTAGAGAGATCTGAAAAATCACTGCTGCAGTATAACTGGACGCACTCTGTTTGGTTGCAAAATAAGAAATTAAACAAAATCATGGCCTTGCAATTGAGTGGGATGGATTTAGATCATTTCTCATGCTTGGCTTGATGGAAGGCCGTCAGAATATACACGAAACATAAAGCTTCGCTGAAAAACTTACACTTGTGTTTCCCTCACTCGGGCCCCACAAATTCACCTGCACACATGATTATATAAGTTGCCACTCGTCTAGGCACAATACGATAATACTCCCTCCCTCCGTCAAAAACATTCTTATATTATGGGACGGAGGGAGTAGTTAATTAAGCCCACATGCGTTTAGGCACTCGTTTATTTGCTCCTGTTATTGTGATTGTGATGATGTGATCATAAAAAAACAGTCAAATCGACGCAAGCTACGACATGGAAGGTGGAAAAATCTAACAATGCTTTTGCATAAAATTCTCATAATTTACTTCATGATAGTACAACTCAGACCACAGGACAACATGCCTTATGGCGAGCACAGTCCCAAGACACCTTACTTGCCGGGGACAAAGTTGGTGGCGAATGCCCATGCATTGTTGTTGACAGGGTCGGCGATGTGGTCAGCAAGGTTCTCAAGAGGGCCCTTGCCCGTGACGATAGCTTGGACAAAGAAGCCAAACATTGAAAACATGGCAAGACGACCATTCTTGATCTCCTTCACCTTGAGCTCGGAAAATGCCTCCGGGTCGTCAGCTAGGCCAAGAGGGTCGAAGCTGCCGCCTGGGTAGAGTGGGTCGACGATCTCGCCAAGCGGGCCGCCGGCAATGCGGTACCCCTCAACGGCACCCATGAGCACGACCTGGCATGCCCAAATAGCTAGGATGCTTTGCGCGTGGACGAGGCTGGGGTTGCCAAGATAGTCAAGACCACCCTCACTAAAGATCTGGGAGCCGGCCTTAAACCAAACAGCCTCACCGAACTTCACGCCATTGCGGGCCAGCAACTCTGGGAAGACACAACCAAGTGCTCCGAGCATGGCCCAACGACAGTGGATCACTTCGAGCTCCCGGTTCTTGGCGAAGGTCTCGGGGTCAGCTGAAAGCCTAGCAGTGTCCCACCCATAGTCACCAGGGAACTCACCGGTTAGGTAGCTCGGGGGCTCACCAGAGAGTGGGCCGAGGTAGAGCACCCGGTCAGCACCATACCATGGGCTGCCAGAGGAAACCTGCTTAGCCTTCGCTGCAGTCTTGCGCATGGTGACGCGGGCCTCGCCGAAGAGAGCTGACGACTGTACATTCTTCACCGCCTTGCCGGCAAAGGTCGAGGAGGAGAGGGACATGGTGGTTGCCGCCATTGTAGAGCTAAGAAAAGTGTATGTTGTATCGGTTCTCAAAGAAAGGCGGGAGTGTGGGGATGGCTTGATAAGAGAGGTGGAGGTGGCTACTTAAGGTAGCGAGGTGGCATAGGGGATTGATGTGGTGTGTAAGCTGACAAGATCAACATGGATAGAGAGAAAAATCTTGAGCTTTGAGGCCATTGGTGCCCGAGAGATATATTGCTCTCTCTGAACACTTGGCGCATTCAGAGCCAGGAAATGGTGTTGTTGTGTGCTTGTGGCTAGGAGTGGCTGTCACCAGAATCTCCTTGGAGACAGCTGATTGGGTCATGTGTATTAGTGAGATCTGTTAATAGTAGTGTCTTGTTCGCGTGCAGCAGATTTCTTCTCTGCTGGAAGTAGTCAATTCAAGTTAGCTGAAAGGAAGCCCTGATGTACTCCGTATCTTTTACTAGCGTTTATAAATGGTGGATATGATAGAATTGACCGCTGGATGAACCTTATTTTTCAAGTGCGCAATACCACATAAATTTGGAAAACAAAATGGTGGATACGGTTAATTCTACATGAAACTAATGTTAGTTTTAGATGTTATTTTCACAATTTTTTGTGATAACATACACATATATACCTTCTTTTTCACATGTCTGTGACCGTACATAATAATATTGTTTGACTATATTGCACACATATACTTCCTCCGTCCGAAAAAGTTGCTAGATACATCCATTTAAGGGACAAGCTTTTTCGTACGGAGGGAGTGACAGTTTTTCAGATGATCGTCAAAAGATCAGAATCGAGTCAAATTCATATACGTGCTTATAAATTTCACTTATAATTGTGTATGTGTGATATTTTTATGTGTTCAGCTCTTAAATTAGGATAGGAACCCCCTTTTTTTGAACCATGATTACTATGGAAATCTCATAAACAAATATAGTTTGAAGTTTGACCTCTCTCGCTCTGTGTGTGTGACTCTCATGTCGCCGTATCTTTTTTGTTTTGGTGATGGCCATGCACAAAAACTATATTGTGGTAAACTCTATTCATCTACAATATTATAATAGTTATGATTATTCAAAGTACATTTTTGTATCAACGTGGATGAAAAAAAATATGCTTCCAAGATCATGCACACCAACTATAGTGTGCTAAACTTTATTTGCAGTTGAACTTTTCTAAATACGACTATCAATGGACAAGTGATGTTGGTCTCGAGTTCCAGGTGACAACCTAGGTCTAACCCGTGTTCGTTATATACATGGCAATGTTGACACTTTTATGTCATTATCTTGTTGAAGGCATTGTCCGGATATGCTCAGACTGATTCTTCAGGGTGAAAATCCAGATTCTTACCTTAGCTGATTGGATGCGGTGACGGTGGTGCTCAAGCATTGCTCCTTCTTGAAGGCATTGCTATTGAAGAAACTCGTCACATGTGTGGTCTCGTGAGATGGTGGTGCAGATATTGTCATTGTAGTAGTTTGCCAATCGCGGATCTTATCGCTTTGAGTTTTTCCTTTTTCATCGTCTACACATAGCTTTGGTCTTATATGACTTTGCCATTTGCCGGTGTGTTTTGTGCATGTGTATTTGTGTTGGTTGTGTGCTCTGTGTTTGTATCCTCTTGATGCTCCATTTTGAGCCAATAAAACCCATCATTTCTCAAAAAAAATATTGGGACGAGTCAAAATAATAATAGTAGTAGTAGTAGCAGCAGCAGCAGCCGCAATAGTAGTAACAGTAATAATAATAATAATAATAATAATAATAATAATAATAATAATAATAATAATAATAATAATAATAATAATAATAATAATAATAATAATAATATCATTAGATTGATTTATCATGAAAACTAGCTAGTTCATATTTATGTACAAAATAATAATTTTCACTAACATATTCCTATAAAAAAACAATGTTGGAAGTCGTATCTTGGAGACTTCATCCATCACTAAAAATCAGGTATTCTAGGATGGCAATAATATTTGCTAACATCTTGCAAGGTTAAGAAGAATACAAAATAAATTTACAAAACTCGCTGTTCGCTTACACAATCGCTAGAAAATTTTTAGTCTTCACAAAGTTATTGGAAGAACAACCCCTTATTTGCTCTCCATGTGGCGCGATTAGGACGGGGCATATGCAGAGAGGGAATCTGAGAGCTTCTAATTTTTGCGGCCTGAGGTGTACTCTACCATTTTATTTTTCTAAGAACAAACTGAAATATCTTTACAACATTTATCCAAACTACAAACCATATTCACTGATGTGTTCCTCGTCAATATCTTTGAAACTAGATATGATGTTGAAAGGTTTCCATGGATTTTGTTTTGAGTTGCAATTTTACTTCCCATGCTATAGTGCATGTACATCCCGTGTTAGTGCGTGTATTCCACATGTAGTGTGTACATGCACCCATTGTTTTTTTCTTTGCACTTTTCTAGTAATGAAAATTCATATTTTTTTAGAACGGAGACGCAAGGAACGTTCGGCTCTAAATTAATAAAGCCCACCGAACAGACAGCATTCAGATACATAACTTAAAAAAGAAGCAACAACAGGCGAGCCCCAAGTCTTAGAACATGCAACCGGCCGAGGCCTGAGATAAGCTTAAAAGTCTGGCAACGACCAAGTGATGGAGGCAGCCTCCTGCAAAAACACCATGGCGATCATTGACGTGCAGCAGTCTGGATGGCGCGGATCCCCTCCATGGCTTCCTCCATCCTCTCAGTGTCCCGCCGTTTCCCCAACGGCATCCGGGTCTGAAGGAACAAGTGGCATTTGAAAATAATGTCAGCGGGGTGAGATGTGAACTTGTGTTTGTTAGTAATCTTATTACGGGTAGTCCAAAGCGACCAGAACAGTGCCCCAACGCAATGCCAAAGAACTCTAGCATAGCCGCCCGTATGAGAACGTAGGGTGGCACGCAACTCCCCACTAGAGCGAGGGTTCCAGTTTTGGCCGAAGGCTTCCCTAACGGCGCTCCAAGCAAACCGGGTCAGGTGGCAGTTAAAAAAGATGTGATTCGTGTCTTCGTGCGCACCACAAATCGCACACGAGCCGTCTGACAACCCATTTCGTTTAGCCACGTTGTTGGACGATGGCAGCCTACCCCGAAACATTTGCCAAAGGAACACCTTAATTTTAAGGGGAATCACGCCCGGAGGAACTCTGCCCAGAGCCCCTACTCGTTAGTTGCCAACTTCCACACCCACTTAGTTAAGAGGGCCACATTCATTAGTTTGGAATTAAGGATTCCCAATCCCCGAAACTTTTTAGGCCTACAAATCGCCACCCATTCCACTAAGTGGTATTTCTTTTTGGTCTCGGTCCCTTCCCAAAAGAACTTAGACCTAGGAATGTCTAACTTGGCATGCACTCCGTCGGCAAGGAGAAACATCCCCATTGTAAACAGAGGTATGGAGGAGAGGCTGGTGTTCGTTAGAATCAGCCTGGCAGCGGAGGACATGAACCTGCCGCGCCACGGGCTGACCCTATTCGCCACCTTCCCCTAGAGGGGCTCCCAATCATGGATGGAAATGTGCTTGTCCGATATCGGGAGGCCCAGGTACTTAAATGGAAAGCTCCCAAGCTTGCAATTGAGGAGGTTGGCCACACGGGTAGCCTCCGGGTCAGCCATCCCAATGGCTATAACCTCGCTTTGAGGAAATTAATCTTGAGGCCCGAAATTACCTCGAAAGCAGGAAGAATGAGCTTAATGGACGCAATACTATGGTCGTCGGGCTCAAAGAGCAGTAACGTGTCGTCCACATATTGGAGGTGCGAAACACCACCGGGGATAAGGTGGTTAATTACTCTGCGGATATGCCCGGCACCCTTGGCCTTGTCGATCATGGCGGAGAGGGCGTCCGCAACCAGGTTGAAGATCAAGGGAGAAATGGGGTCACCTTGTCTTAAGCCACGTTTGTTGCAGAAGAAGTTCCCTACTTCTCCGTTGATGGATACCGCCGTCTGGCCCCCGAGACCAGTTGCATGATGCGGTGGATGAAACCTGACTCAAATCCCTTTCGAATCAGGACCTTGTAGGGGAACGTAGCAGAAATTCAAAATTTTCCTACGTGTCACCAAGATCTATCTATGGAGAAACCAGAAACGAGGGAAAGGAGAGTGCATCTACATACCCTTGCAGATCGCTAAGCGGAAGCGTTCAAGAGAACGGGGTTGAAGGAGTCGTACTCGTCGTGATCCAAATCACCGGAGATCCTAGTGCCAAACGGACGGCACCTCCGCGTTCAACACACGTACAGCCCGGTGACGTCTCCCATGCCTTGATCCAGCAAGGAGAGAGGGAGAGGTTGAGGAAGACTCTATCCAGCAGCAGCACAATGGCGTGGTGGTGGTGGAGGAGCGTGGTGATCCAGCAGGGCTTCGCCAAGCACCTCGAGATATGAGGAGAAAGAGAGGTAGGGCTGCGCCAACAAGAGAAGAAACTTGTCCCGGGGCTGCTCCTTTGCCTCCACTATATATAGGGGGAGAGGGAGGGCTGCGCCCCCACCTAGGGTTCCACCCTAGGGGCGGCGGCCAGCCCATATCCCATCTGTTGGGGCGGCCAAAGGGGGGGGGGAGAGGGGAAACTTGCCCCCCAAGCTAGGTGGGGCGCCCCCTCCCCAACCCCTAGGCGCCTTGGGCCTTTGTGGGGGGCGCACCAGCCCACCTGGGGCTGGTCCCCTCCCACACTTGGCCCATGCAGCCCTCCGGGGCTGGTGGCCCCACTTAGTGGACCCCCGGACACCTCCGCTGGTCCCGGTACACTACCGGTGATGCCCAGAACACTTCCGGTGGCCAAAACCATAGTTCCTATATATAAATCTTTACCTCCGGACCATTCCGGAACTCCTCATGACGTCCGGGATCTCAACCGGGACTCTGAACAACATTCATTAACCACATACAAACTTCCTTCATAACCCTAGCGTCATCGAACCTTAAGTGTGTAGACCCTACGGGTTCGGGAACCATGCAGACATGACCGAGACGTTCTCCGGTCAATAACCAACAGCGGGATCTGGATACCCATGTTGGCTCCCACATGTTCCACGATGATCTCATCGGATGAACCACGATGTCAAGGATTCAATCAATCCCGTATTCAATTCCCTTTGTCTACCTGTATAGTACTTGCCCGAGATTCGATCGTCGGTATCTTGATACCTTGTTCAATCTCGTTACCGGCAAGTCTCTTTACTCGTTCCGTAACACATCATCCCGTGATCAACTCCTTGATCACATTGTGCACATTATGATGATGTCCTACCGAGTGGGCCCAGAGATACCTCTCCGTCACACGGAGTGACAAATCCCAGTCTCGATTCGTGCCAACCCAACAGACACTTGCGGAGATACCTGTAGTGCACCTTTATAGCCACCCAGTTACGTTGTGACGTTTGGCACACCCAAAGTATTCCTACGGTATCTGGGAGTTGCACAATCTCATGGTCTAAGGAAATGATACTTGACATTAGAAAAGCTTTAGCATTACGAACTACACGATCTTGTGCTATGCTTACGATTGGGTCTTGTCCATCACATCATTCTTCTAATGATGTGATCCCGTTATCAATGACATCCAATGTCCATGGTCAGGAAACCGTAACCATCTATTGATCAACGAGCTAGTCAACTAGAGGCTTACTAGGGACATGGTGTTGTCTATGTATCCACACATGTATCTGAGTTTCCTATCAATACAATTCTAGCATGGATAATAAACTATTATCATGAACAAGGAAATATAATAATAACTAATTTATTATTGCCTCTAGGGCATATTTCCAGCAGTCTCCCACTTGCACTAGAGTCAATAATCCAGTTCACATCGCTATGTGATTAACACTCAAGGTCACATCCCCATGTGACTAACACCCAAAGAGTTTACTAGAGTCAATAATCTAGTTCACATTACCATGTGATTAACACTCAATGAGTTCTGGGTTTGATCATGTCATGCTTGTGAGAGATGTTATAGTCAACGGGTCTGAACCTTTCAGATCCGTGTGTGCTTTATAGATCTCTATGTCATCTCCTAGATGCAGTTACCATGCTCTATTTGGAGCTATTCCAAATAACTGTTCTACCATACGAATCCAGTTTACTACTCAGAATAATCTGGATTATTCTCAAAGTTTGCATCGGTGTAACCCTTTACGACGAACTCTTTTACCACCTCCATAATCGAGAAAATTCCTTAGTCCACTAGTTACTAAGGATAACCTTGACCGTTGTCCTGTGATCCATTTCTAGATCACACTTGTATCCCTTGACTGACTCATGGCTTGGCACACTTCAGGTGTGGTACACAACATAGCATACTTTAGAGCCTATGACTAAAGCATAGGGGACGACCTTCGTCCTTTCTCTCTATGCTGTCATGGTCATGTCTTGAGTCTTGCTCAATACTCACACCTTGTAACACAGCCGAGAACTCCTTCTTTGCTGATCTATTTTGAACTCCTTCAAAATCTTGTCATGGTATGTGTTCGTTTGAAAGTACTATTAAGCGATTTTGATCTATCCTTATAGATCTTGATGCTCAATGTTCAAGTAGCTTAATCCAGGTTTTCCATTGAAAAACACTTTTCAAACAACCCTATGTGCTTTCCAAAAATTCTACATCATTTCCGATAAACAATATGTCAACAACATATACTCATCAGAAATTCTATAGTGCTCCCACTCACTTCTTTGGAAATACAAGTTTCTCATAAACTTTGTATAAACCTAAAATCTTTGATCATCTCATCAAAGCGTACATTCCAATTCCGAGATGCTTACTCCAGTCCTCAAAAGGATTACTGGAGCTTTGCATACTTGTTAGCATCTTTTAGGATTGACAAACCCTTCTGGTTATATCACATACAACTAGACCTGGCCATGGGCAGCCCGGCCCGGCCGGCCCGGCCCGAAAAAGCCCGACCCGGCCCGGCCCGACGCTGCTCCAGGGCCGGGCTCGGGCCTAGATTTTGAGCCTGAACGCCGGGCCGGGCCGGGCCCGGGCCCATCGGTTTTATGTTTTTCTGAAGGACGGGCCGGGCCGGCCCGAAGCCCGACGGGCTTTTACGTCTTCGGGCCAGGCTCGGGCCCAGAAAACAAGCCCGACGGTCGAGCCGGGCCGGGCTCGGGCCTGGGTTTTTTGCGTCGGGCTTGGCTAGGCCCGGCCCGAAGCCCGGCCCGGCCCGAGGTATGGCCAGGTATACATACAACCTTTCCTCAAGAAAATCGTCGAGGAAACAATGTTTTGACATCCTATCTGCAAGATTTCATAAATAATGCAGTAACTGCTAACATAATTCCAACAGACTCTTAGCATCGCTACGAGTGAGAAAATCTCATCGTAGTCAACTCCTTGAACTTGTCGGGAAACATCTTAACGACAAGTTGAGCTTTCTCAATGGTGACACTTACCTTCATTGTCCGTCTTCCTTTTAAAATCCATATGCACCTAACAGCCTTACGACCATCAAGTAGTTCTTCCAAAGTCTACACTTTGTTTTCATACATGGATTCTCTCTCGGATTTTATGGCCTCGAGCCATTCTTGGAATCCGAGCCCACCATCGCTTTCCATAGCTCGTAGGTTCATTGTGGACTAGCAACATGACTTCCAAGACAGGACTATGTACCACTCTGAAGTAGCACGCATCCTTGTCGTCCTACGAGGTTTGGTAGTGACTTGATCTGAAATTTCATGATCACTATCATAAGCTTCTACTTCAATTGGTGTAGGTGCCACAGGAACAACTTCTTGTGCCCCGCTACATTCTAGTTGAAGTGACGGTTCAATAACCTCATCAAGTCTCCACTATCCTCCCACTCAATTCTTTCGAGAGAAACTTTTCTCGAGAAAGGATCCGATTTCAGAAACAATTTCTATTGCTTTCGGATCTGAGACAGGAGGTATACCCAACTATTTTGGGTGTCCTATGAAGATGCATTTATCCGCTTTGGGTTCGAGCTTATCAGCCTGAAACTTTTTACATAAGCGTCGTAGCCCCAAACTTTTAAGAAACAACAGCTTAGGTTTCTCTAAACCATAGTTCATACGGTGTCATCTCAACGGATTTGTGTGGTTACCTATTTAAAGTGAATGCGGTTGTCTCTAATGCCTAACCCATAAACGATAGTGGTAATTCGACAAGAGACATCATGGTATGCACCATATCCAATAGGGTGCAGTTATGATGTTCGGACACACCATCACACTATGGTGTTCCCGCGGTATTAGTCGTGAAACAATTTCCACAATGTCTCAATTGTGTGCCAAACTCGTAACTCAGATATAAATTTCTATGATCATATCATAGACATTTTATCCTCTTGTCACGACGATCTTCAACTTTACTCTGAAATTACTTGAACCTTTCAATAATTCAGACTCATGATTCATCAAGTAAATATACTCAGCATCTACTCAAATCATCCGTGAAGTAAGAGCATAATGATATCGACTACATGCCTCAGCACTCATTGGACTGCACACATCAAGATGTATTACTTTCAATAAGTTGCTTTCTTGTTCCATCTTACTGGAAACGAGGTCTTTCAGTCATCTTGTCCATGTGGTATGATTTGCATGTCTCAAGTGATTCAAAATCAAGTGAGTTCAAACGATCCATCTGTATGAAGTTTCTTCATGCATATCTACCAATAAACATGGTTCGCATGTCTCAATCTTTTCAAAACGAGTGAGTCCAAAGATCCATCAATATGGAGCTTCTTCATGCGTTTTATACCAATATGACTCAGATTGCAGTGCCACAAGTATGTGGTACTATCATTACTATCATATGAACATGTGTATCACTACGATCGGGATGGTATTATTCAAATAAACAGAGTAACCATTATTCTCCTTAAGTGAATAACCGTATTGCAACAAACATAATCCAATCATGTATATGCCCAACGCAAACACCAAATAACAATTATTTAGGTTTTAATACCAATCTCGATGGTAGAGGGAGCGTACGATATTAGATTACATCAACCTTGGAAACACTTCCAACACATATCGTCATCTCACCTTTAGCTAGTCTCCGTTTATTCTGTAGCCTTTTATTTCGAGTTACTAACACTTAGCAACCGAACCGGTATCTTATACCCTGGTGCTACTAGGAGTACTAGTAAAGTACACATTAATATATCCAACACACTTCTATCGACCTTACCAGCCTTCTCATCTACCAAGTATCTAGGGTAATTCTGCTCCGGTGGCTGTTCCCTTTATTACAGAAGCACTCAGTCTCAGGTTTGGGTTCAACCTTGGGTTTCTCCACTAGAGCAGCAGCTGATTTGTCGTTTCATGAAGTATCCCTTCTTGAAACTAGTGGTTTTACTAACCATCAACAATTGACGCTCCTACTTGACTTCTACTTTCGCGGTGTCAAACATCGCGAACACTTCAAGGATCATCATATCTATCCCTGTTATGTTATAGTTCATCACGAAGCTCTAGTAGCTTGGTGGCAATGTCTTTGGAGAAACATCACTATCTCATCTGGAAGATCAACTCCCACTCGATTCAAGTGATTGTTGTACTCAGACAATCTGAGCACAAGCTCAAGATTGAGCTTTTCTCCCTTATTGTGCAGGCTAAGGAAATCGTCGGAGGTCTTATACCTCTTGACGTGGGCACGAGCCTGAAATCCCAATTTCATCCCTCGAAACATCTCATATGTTCTGCGACATTTCAAAAAATGCCTTCGGTGCCTCAATTCTAAACCATTTAACATTACCGAACTATCATGTAGTCATCAAAACGTGTATGTCGGATGTTCGCCACATCCACAGACCACGTTCGAGGTCCAGCACACCGAGCGGTGCATTAAGGACATAAGCCTTCTACTGTCCGCATAATTGCTACTGTCAACTTTCAACTATATTTTCTCTAGGAACATATCTAAAACAGTAGAACTAAAGCGCGAGCTACGACATAATTTGCAAAATTCTTTTTGACTATGTTCAGGATAAACAAGTTCATCTTATGAACTCCCACTCAGATAGACATCCCTCCAGTCATCTAAGTGATTACATGATCCGAGTCAACTAGGCCGTGTCCGATCATCACGTGAGACAGACTAGTCATCATCGGTGAACATCTTCATGTTGATCGTATCTACCATACGACTCATGCTCGACCTTTCGGTCTCTTGTGTTCCGAGGCCATGTCTGTACATGCTAGGCTCGTCAAGTCAACCTAAGTGTTTCGCGTGTGTAAATCTGGCTTACACCCGTTGTATGTGAACGTAAGAATCTATCACACCCGATCATCACGTGGTGCTTCGAAACGACGAACTTTCGCAACGGTGCACAGTTAGGGGGAACACTTTCTTGAAATTTTAATGAGGGATCATCTTATTTACTACCGTCGTTCTAAGCAAATAAGATGTATAAACATGATAAAC
This sequence comes from Aegilops umbellulata, assembly GCA_032464435.1. Classification (NCBI taxonomy): domain Eukaryota; kingdom Viridiplantae; phylum Streptophyta; class Magnoliopsida; order Poales; family Poaceae; genus Aegilops; species Aegilops umbellulata. The sequence goes on from CP136059.1 coordinate 335,756,487, forward strand.
ATCACATGCAATCAAATAGTGACATGATATGGCCAATATCATATTGCTCCTTTTGATCTCCATCTTCGGGGCTCCATGATCATCATCGTCACCGGCATGACACCATGATCTCCATCATCGTGTCTTCATGAAGTTGTCTCGCCAACAATTACTTCTACTACTACAGCTAACGGTTAGCAACAAAGTAAAGTAATTACATGGCGTTGTTCAATGACACGCAGGTCATACAATAAATAAAGACAACTCCTATGGCTCCTGCCGGTTGTCATACTCATCGACATGCAAGTCGTGATTCCTATTACAAGAACATGATCAATCTCATACATCACATATCATTTATCACATTCTTCTTGGCCATATCACATCACATAGCATACCCTGCAAAAACAAGTTAGACGTTCTCTACTTGTTGTTTGCATGTTTTACGTGGCTGCTATGGGTTTCTAGCAAGAACGTTTCTTACCTACGCAAAAACCACAACGTGATATGCCAATTGCTATTTACCCTTCATAAGGACCATTTTCATCCAATCCGATCCGACTAAAGTGGGAGAGACTGGCACCCGCTAGCCACCTTATGCAACATGTGCATGTCAGTCGGTGGAACCTGTCTCACGTAAGTGTACGTGTAAGGTCGGTCCGGGCCGCTTCATCCCACAATGCCGCCGAATCAAGATTGGACTAGTAACGGTAAGCATATTGAACAAAATGAATGCCCACAACTACTTTGTGTTCTACTCGTGCATGGAATCTACGCAATAGACCTAGCTCTGATACCACTGTAGGGGAACGTAGCAGAAATTCAAAATTTTCCTACGTGTCACCAAGATCTATCTATGGAGAAACCAGCAACGAGGGGAAGGAGAGTGCATCTACATACCCTTGTAGATCGCTAATCGGAAGCGTTCAAGAGAACGGGGTTGAAGGAGTCGTACTCGTCGTGATCCAAATCACCGGAGATCCTAGTGCCGAACGGATGGCACCTCCGCGTTCAACACACGTACAGCCCGGTGACGTCTCCCATGCCTTGATCCAGCAAGGAGAGAGGGAGAGGTTGAGGAAGACTCCATCCAGCACAGCACAACGGCGTGGTGGTGGTGGAGGAGCGTGGTGATCCAGCAGGGCTTCGCCAAGCACCGCGAGATATGAGGAGAAAGAGAGGTAGGGCTGCGCCAACAAGAGAAGAAACTTGTCCCGGGGCTGCTCCTTTGCCTCCACTATATATAGGGGGAGAGGGGGGGGGGGCTGCGCCCCCACCTAGGGTTCCACCCTAGGGGCGGCGGCCAGCCCAGATCCCATCTGGTGGGGCGGCCAAGGGGGGGGGGAGGGGAAACTTGCCCCCCAAGCTAGGTGGGGCGCCCCCTCCCCAACCCTTAGGCGCCTTGGGCCTTTGTGGGGGGGGGGGGCGCACCAGCCCACCTGGGGCTGGTCCCCTCCCACACTTGGCCCATGCAGCCCTCCGGGGCTGGTGGCCCCACTTGGTGGACCCCCGGACACCTCCGGTTGTCCCGGTACACTACCGGTGATGCCCAGAACACTTCCGGTGGCCAAAACCATAGTTCCTATATATAGATCTTTACCTCCGGACCATTCCGGAACTCCTCGTGACGTCCGGGATCTCATCCGGGACTCCGAACAACATTCGGTAACCACATACAAACTTCCTTCATAACCCTAGCGTCATCGAACCTTAAGTGTGTAGACCCTACGGGTTCGGGAACCATGCAGACATGACCGAGACGTTCTCCGGTCAATAACCAACAGTGGGATCTGGATACCCATGTTGGCTCCCACATGTTCCACGATGATCTCATCGGATGAACCACGATGTCAAGGATTCAATCAATCCCGTATTCAATTCCCTTTGTCTACCGGTATAGTACTTGCCTGAGATTCGATCGTCGGTATCTTGATACCTTGTTCAATCTCATTACCGGCAAGTCTCTTTACTCGTTCCGTAACACATCATCTCGTGGTCAACTCCTTGATCACATTGTGCACATTATGATAATGTCCTACCGAGTGGGCCCAGAGATACCTCTCCGTCACACGGAGTGACAAATCCCAGTCTCGATTCGTGCCAACCCAACAGACACTTGCGGAGATACCTGTAGTGTACCTTTATAGCCACCCAGTTACGTTGTGACGTTTGGCACACCCAAAGTATTCCTACGGTATCCGGGAGTTGCACAATCTCATGGTCTAAGGAAATGATACTTGACATTAGAAAAGCTTTAGCATTACGAACTACACGATCTTGTGCTATGCTTACGATTGGGTCTTGTCCATCACATCATTCTTCTAATGATGTGATCCCGTTATCAATGACATCCAATGTCCATGGTCAGGAAACCGTAACCATCTATTGATCAACGAGCTAGTCAATTAGAGGCTTACTAGGGACATTGTGTTGTCTATGTATCCACACATGTATCTGAGTTTCCTATCAATACAATTCTAGCATGGATAATAAACTATTATCATGAACAAGGAAATATAATAATAACTAATTTATTATTGCCTCTAGGGCATATTTCCAACAAACCTCTCGAATGAACTCCCAGTTCACTCGATCGTATGCCTTCTCAAAGTCGAGTTAGATGATCACGGCCTGCTGTTTAGTACGCTTTGAGCTCATGGATAATTTCTTGCAAGACGATCGGACCCTCTAGGATATTGCGCCCTTTGAGGAAGGCCGTTTGGCTTCTGTTAATCACGCGCTGAGCTACGGGGGCGCTTTCACCTTTATGTTCCTTGCGTTGATATATTCGTCTATGCTGTTAACATATTGCTACTTATATGTGTTGATTACACCTTATAGTTGATGCATAAGAGTTTTATTGGTGAAAGATTGTTAAGTTTAATTAGATTGTTCATTATATATTTATACCTATTGATCATGAAACATATGATGTGAGTAGTTCCATTTGTTTTTTGGGCCATGAGAGAAGTTTTGTTGCTAGTAATCATGTGAAGTTGATTACACATTTAAAAGCGTCGCTGAAGGTCCCATCTAAATGTGGTTTTCTTGATCGCCAAAATAAAAGTATCATCATCTGCTCTACAAACAATGCTAGAAACTCACTGGTCAGAGGCCTTTGCCAATGCCCTGTCACCATTAACTTTGAGGAAACATGGTGGTAGCTTAGTCCATCTAGCATGATTCACTTCGGCCTAGATGTACCTATCATCGTTTGCTTTGGCGGAGCAGCTCCTATTCATGGACAATACGTGATGGAGGTTCTTCGAGCGGATCCGGGTGAAAACCTTGTGCTCGGCTTGAAGCCAAGACCGGCGTTGGTGGCACCATGTGGTGTCATTACCTTCTTGAAGGCATCGCCGTGGAGAAGCTCTAGACCTTTATCCGCTACCTCCGGGGAAAACCCTAGATCAGTTGATTGGATGACGGCGGCGCGTTGGTGTCGTTTCCTCCTTGGGGGCGTCATTCTTGGAGGCGTACATGGGATCGAGGGACCAGCGGGCGCCTTTTTTGGTGGAGCGGTACTTCATCCTTCACATTGATGACGACGGATCTCGGCGGCGTGGTGCAGTGGAGACTCGGCGCCCGATGCGCGGTGATGGACTCGCGCAGGTTGAGATAGTTGTCTGGCGTCAAGGTGGCGTCGATAACGGAGTGGCCTGACAAGGTACAAGCCTCAATATCTGCTCTGAAGACGGATCTGTGGAAGATGGCGCCGACGACACATGTGAGTGCGTCAGACCAGTTTATGCCCCAGACCTGGTATGTGGCTCGGCTGGGGCTTCTGGCTTTTGATGATAGGCTTAGGTGAGTAGATCGGGTATGTGGCCCAGGTAGCACCCCTTCATCATATGGATAGGCGTAGTGGCATTTGTTGCCAAGATGGCGGATTCAGATATATTGTTGTAATACTTTGTAAGGTCCTCGAGAATAATCAATAAAGTGGTGGTATGCATCTCTCAGATGCAGAGGCCGGGGGTCATCCTCCTTTTCTAAAAAAAATGGACATATGCAGCGTAAAACGTGTGACTATATCTCCGTTACTGTCGGACATAGTAGCCTCATGACCCATGAAACTTGGTGGCCAAGCGCAAGGCCACAGGCCACAGGCACAACCTCGTTTTTTTGTATTTTTTTATCATTTTTGTTTCGTTTTCTTCTTCCTATTTTTACTTTTGTTTATATATATATTTTACAATTTTTTCATATAAAACATTTGAAAAGTGTTAATTGAGCATTTGAAAATGTTGAATATGTATAAAAAATATTTCTCATGTCTACGAAAATGTATACAATGTGTACTGAACATGTTGATCATGTATTTAAAAAATATTAATCAAACATTTAAGGAATGTTAATCAAGCATTTGGAAAATGTTAAATATATATATAAAATGTTTATCATGTGTACGGAAAATGTATACTGAAAATATACTATGTGTATGTAAAAATGTTGATCCTGTATTTAAAAAATAGTAATCAAGCATTCCATTTTTTAAATGTGTGTAGAAAAAAAGCTTCTCATGTACACGATAAATACATACAAAAAATGTAGAATGTGTAAGAAAAAAAATTTGATCATATATTTATAAATGTTAAACATGTATAAAAAGTACTGCTGATGTATACCAAGAATGTGAAACAGACACTGAATAAAAGTATACATCGAAGATAATTATGTATATACCAAATGGTAAACATTTATATAAAAATGCTCCTGATGTATACAAAAAAATTTAAATTATGTGTGAAAAATTGTTTATTACTATTTACAAAATGTTGACCATGTATTTTTAAAATGTTGACCATGTATTAGAAAAGTCTTCAAAGCTTGTATTTAAGAAAACATGTACATCATATATTTGAAAAATAGTGAAAACCAAGAAAGAAACATATAAAAAGAAAAAACCAATGAAATGTACATCATGTATTTGGAAAACAGCGAACCAAGAAAGAAACAAAGAAAGACGATAAACAATAAGAAAGAAACAAAGAAAACTGAAGATGAAAAATAAAATAAGAAAGGAAAGAAATCGAATAAAAAGTGACAAATAAACAAAAATATAGATGAATAAGACAAATAAACCGAGAAAAAAACAAACACCCAACATATAAAGAAGATGAAAAAACACAAAGAAAATCGATAAAAAAAACAAAGTATAACCCTAAAGATAATGAAAAACACGAGAAAAATCGATGAAGAAATAATAACAAAAAACCAAAAGAAAACAAGACAAAATAACCAAGACAACCCAACCACAACAGTGAAAACCACATAAAAAAAAACAACACAGGAAAAACCAGATCAAACAAAAAAAAACCTAACAAAAACACAGAGAGAAACAAAAATAAATAAATAAATGCACTGCTACAGTGAAGGGTTCCTTCTTCTTTTTACCTTTTTTATCTATACTCTCCATCTTTATAATTTTGATAGATAGAGAGTTATAAATAAAAACGGTTGGGCCACTTGCACACGCCCAGTTAAGATCTTACAAGAAAATAGTTACCTCACATCTAATTTTTCAGCTATCGGATTCAGATACCAAAATTCGTATTTTTCTTTAATGTGCGGGTGGCCAGAACGATGCACAAGCAATTGAGCATAGACAAAGCGATCCGACCAAATGTTTTTTTTGTTGAAGCATGGTGTTGTGCGAGACACCCAGTGGCCCGCCATGTGCACTTTTCAACTTTTGTTATTGTTTTTCCTTTTCATTGACTTGTCTAATTTTTTTTGTGCAGAACACATCTATGTGTTTTTTTCCAGCCTCTTCGTTCTATTTTCCCTTTCCATCCGGGCCCATTCATGTGTAGTTTTTTATCTCTAGTTTTATTTACTTGAAAAACTTCCTTAAACTCAAGTCAAAAGTCATCGAAGTTCAACACGGACTATAGTTTGTTTTTATCCAAGTTGTAATTTCATCCTCGAGTCGCAACTCAGGCTCATAGTTTGTAGTTGTCTCTGTTGCAACTTCATCATCGACTCGCAACCGGTATCGTAATGTTTTGTAGTTCGAGTTGCAAGTCCATCATCGACACGGAGTTGGGCCCATAGTTTGGTTTTTATCTTAGTTACGGGTGTGATTGCAAGTCCACTCATAACTGGGGTCTGACATTTTCCTTTTCTTTCAGCTGCGAGTCCACGCTTGACTCGGAACTTGGGTCCGACCAATTTTTGTCCTAATTACAATCCCACCCTTGAGTAGTAACTGGGACCCGACTTCTTATTTGTCCCTGTTGCAAGTACACAGTCAACTCGCAACTGGAGGTCTGACCTTTTATTATTTCAATTGCAAGTCCACCCTCGACTTGCAACTGGGATCCGACATTTTTTTCCCAGTTGCAAGTCCACCCTCGGCTCGTAACTGGGGCCCAACCTATTTTGTCCTAGTTGCAAGTGAGTCTTGACTCACAACTAGAGCTCGACCTTTTTTTGTCCGAGTTGCAAGTGCACTTTCGACTCGCAACTAGGGCCAACCTTTTTTGTCCGGATTGCAACTCTACCCTCAACTTGCATTTGGGGCCCAACCTTTTTGTTCCAGTTGTAAGTCTAGCCTCGACTCGCAACTAGGGTACAACCTTTTTTTAATCAGTTGCAAGTCCACCCCTCGACTCGCAACTGGGGCCCAACTTTTTTTGTCCTAGTTGCAAGTCCAAACTCGACAGTGAGCAAACCACACATGAGGTGGCCCAAGTAGTTAGGATACGTTTTTGTTTTCTTTTTTTCTTCATGGTTTCCTTTTTTTCATTTTTCCTTCACAAGTTTTCCTATCCTTTTAATTTTTCTATTTTGCAAAAGTCAATCTCAATTTTTTTTCATTTTTTGATTCCTTTTCGTAAATTCACAACTTTCAAAAAGTTCCAAAATTCATAATTATTTCATTTTTCCAAAATCTTCATGTTTATATAAAAATGAAAATGTCAAAATGTGTTCATTTTTTCAAAAAAAATCGCAAGCTATAAAAATGTTCATATTTTTCCAAACAAGTATAAATGTTTGAAGCCGTGTTCATGTTTCCAAAAATTATTTGCAAATTCAAAAAGTGTTCAACTGTTTGAAAACGTGAAAGCATTTTCAAAAATTGTTCACGTTTGAAGAATCTTTTTTGAAGTTTGTAGAAATATTTTTTTTCTAAAAAAAGTTCTCAATTTTAATAATTTGTTCTCATTTTTGTAAAAATATCACAAATTAAAAAAATGTTCATCTCAATAAAACAATTATAATTTGAAGAAATGTTTGAAAAAAATTCTGAATTGTTTGATCTGCTGCACTTTAGTGTTTCACGGCGACAAACAGTTAGTAACGTCCAATAGCTCTGGTGGCTAACTATAGGCGTGCCTCTGTACGAGGTCTTGTGTTCGATTCTGAGCCCCACATTTCCATTTTTGGAATGTTTACGCTGCACTATATATAATCGTGCCACCCTTGCTAATGAGCCAGCCCAGTTGGAGGCTCCCTGTGCGGCGTGTGACAACACACAACGCTCGACAGTTGTTCGACCAAAAAAAAAAATCGATACAAACAAACATGCCAAGACAAATAAAAGAATAACAAACAAAAAGGGTCACAGACACACTACTCACACGAGAATTGGCCGCTCCCCCCCCCCCCCCCGCCTAGGGTTTCCGTGCCGCCGCCGGCGGCTCCCCCGCGCGGAGCCGCCGCCGCGGCCGGAGCCCTCCGTCGCAGCTCGCCTTCCCCGCTCCCCCGCTCCTACCTCCACCTTCTCCCATCCCTGTACCCTCCGCGTCGCCTCCCCGGGTGGGGCGACCGGGGGGCCCCGACGCCGCTCCCCTCCCGCGCGCCCCCAAGCTCCTCCCTCCTCCCGCCACCGCCAGCGCGCGCCGCCGGGCCTTGCCCGCGTGGTGTCGGCGGCGGCGGGCCTGCCTGTCCCCGCGCGCGGCCTCCTCTGCTCGGGCGATGGTGGCCTGCGGCGGTGTTCTTCGGCCGGCGATGGTGCGTCCTGGCGGCGGGGTCCGCGGGGCGCGGGCGACTCTGATGCGGCGGCGCGGCCGTTGGCCGCGGGGCGCGCGGTGGTGCGGCTAGCTGCCGGCCTCCTCTCCGCCCAGATATGGGCTCCTTTGGACCCTAGCTGGGCTGGGGCGGGCCGGCGTTCCGGCGTGCGGCGGCGTGGCTCCTTGGTGGTGGTGGCGCGGTGTCGAGGGATGCGGGTGGTGGCGGCTTCGTCGGCCGTTGTGCTGCAGCGTGGCGGCAGGGGTTGTCCGAATCCTTTGGGGTCCGGCCGGGCCTGTGCGGGCCTGGTAAGCTCCTGTCGTCACGTCCGGTCGGCTCCGCGTTGGCGGTGGTGGTAGTACCCTCCCGTCGGCTGAGTTGCGGCTGCCCCCGACCCCGTTGGCCCCTCGTCCCTCCCCCAGGTCTCGTGTCGGTGGCTCAGCGAGACGACGACGATGGTTCAGTGACTGTGGTGGCACATGTTGGTGGGCGACAGTTCTGGTGGAGCACTTCCGATAGTCCGGGGTGGTGGTGGTTGATTGGGTTGGGAGAAATCCCTGGTGGCTCGTCCATCACCGACGCGGTGACGCCTGCTGGCGCCGCCGGACCTTCCTGAAGGGCGTCGGATCTGCCCCTTCCCCACTGCCCTCTGCGTACCGGGGGAAACCCTTGGACTTGTCCGGGCAGCAGCGGCGTCATCGTCGCATTCCTTCCTGAAGGTGCTGCTCGGTACGCGACGTCTCGGAGTGCTAGAAATGCGGTGGTACTTCTCCGGTGGGTGCAACGGTCGCTGGTCATCTTTGTTTCGTTGACCTGCCGTTGTCGGCATTTGTTTCTTTTTCTTTTCTTTTTCTTTTCTTTTGGGCGTGCTTGTGCTGGCTCCGCCCCAGCACCTATCGTTGGTTGTATCGGATGGTTGCTTTATAATACAAAGCGGGGGGAAACCCTTTTTCTCAACAAAAAGGGTCACAAACAATATTGATGTCATATTTACATGTGAGGTATTATGTTATATCTAGATGAGATATAGTTAGACCCTAATATAGAGTATTACATCCTAAAAATACACATACACATAGCACCTACGTCATAGAGGAACAAAAATCTAAAAGCACTTCTGGACATCTAAATTCCAACAAGATTGTTTTCCTCTCGTCCTAGTGGATGGAACCCTAGCCGTCGCCAGGAGACGCCAATCTTCTAGCGCCGAACTCCGGCGGCTCCCTTCCGCCAGCGATCTCGGTCATCGGTGGTGAGGGGAGGTCGCCTGATCAGCGTTCGTTTTTACTCCCTCGCAGTCTAGGATTTTAGGTTGTTCATCGTCTTGGTTTCGACGGCGATGATGACGGCGCTGGATAAAGATTAGTCGGATCCTTTCTTGACGAGGCCATTGGTCCTATGGTTAGGGATGACTTTTGGAAATAGGTTTGTTCAAGTAAGGATGGCGTGGCGGCGATGACATCCTCGTGGTGGACCTATGTCCTCGGACTCTGCCGTTGCGACGGCGTTTGCTCCAGTGTGTCGGCGCGGAGCTTCTGAGGTACTCCAGGAGCGGATGCAGATTGTGGTCTGCATCGACGACATTTGGAAGACGGAACATGTGCTGGGTTCGTAGATGACATGTATGGTTTCCTCCTCCGGCGTCTTAGTCGTGGTGGGGTGTCAGGTCTGGAGTTCGATGGCGTGTCCGGGGTGTTGTTCTGGTCTGATTCGTTCAACAACAAGGGCTTCACTTTTGGTGAACCACCTTGGAGGCCCGCAAAGCTGAATATCAGTAATGGAGCCGCGTCGAGCTCGGATGAGGAGGTCATTCGTCATTCTTTTCTTCGGTGGCTGCTGTGGTGATGCTGGAGGCAGATGACGGGCGTTGGTGTCAAGCTCAAAAATGTTCTGCTACCTTTCCAGTTTTGTCACGTCGGTCCTTACGTGATTTGTATTTTGATCTTTATGATATAATTTTTTTTGACAAATTTATGATATGAATGAGATACTTATTACCATAAAAAAACCAAAAATCTATGGCGTGGCAAGCCCTTCCAAACCAATATACAAAAGATGATTCTAAAAAAAAAACAATCAACAAAAGATAGAGGAACAAAAATCTAGTGCTTGCTCGCGTGGCACCTCCAGGACAGGTAAGCGCAGAGGCAACCGACGGCGACGAACCCTGCCGCCGCGTAACAAGCCTGCGTACATTCATGGAGAGTTCATGATCCATGAGCTGTCACGGCCGCGATCCAATACCAGCAAACTCTGCGCGCGACCTGAAGAATGCATGCCCAGCGTGCGTACCTTGCGCGTGCCGTACGCCGGCGTTGCACTGACTTCGCCCCGGCGGCATTGGCCATCCGACCCCGGGACGAGCACGTCGTCCACGAGGCTGGCGCACAGGTCGCCATACCGTGCTTCCTCGACGAGGATGTCCGCCGTTCCGCCACCACCGCCGTCGTCGTCCTCCCTGTCGGAGTCGCTCCACGTGAGCAGCCTCCGGTCCAGGGTTGGCATCGCGAGGGCCAAAGGAGGTGGTTTCTGAATTTCTGATTCCCTCGTGCATGCCGGGAGCAAATCACACGTAAGGCCCATTTATGCATGCTGGAGCTTGTGCTGGAAGTACTATCATTAGGGCGGTTAACAACCAAGGCGGTTAATTAAGGGAAGCCAGATCAAATTAAGGTGTTCGACAGGTTAGGAGCAGAGCATTCATCCACTCGGAACACCAGAATACGCATACGAGTTTTTCCGCAGAAATTTACATTGCCAACATGTATATATTGTTACAGCATTTCATATCTTCGTCTAAAGAAACTTCAATCTATTCATAATCAATTAGAAATAACAAAAATTACAACTAAATCCAAGAACCTTCTACCAAGTTACCAACAACTCCAAGCACTTGAGTGAGCCGGAGACACACTGCCGTATCAATTGATGGTCATGCCTACAAGTTGTCAAAAAATGGTTGCGTGCCTAATTACGTCCTCACATTATTCCGCCCTTGCTGGAGCGACGTCGAGACCATCGTTCCCTTTCCTCCCTCTCCCTGTCCTCGTCTTCCAAGGCGTACAACGTGGCCATGAAAAGCGACAGGAAGGTGAGCAGCACCAGCACCACAACCAGCAGCACCTGGAGCCAGCTGCTGCTCCGCGTGGCCGCTGTCAACACAAAGGAGGGTGCGGCGAACGTCGTGTACGCAACCAACGCCGCCTTCGCGAGCACCCTACGCACGGGGCTTATGTGCTCCGTCGTCGTCTCTAATTCGCAGACGTCCGAGTCGTCGCCGTCCTCGTCGTCGTCGTAACCATCGGGGATATCCACTGCGACGTGGCGAGAAACGGCCAGCGACGGGGTAGACGGGCCAACGACAGCCGCCCCGTAGCTTGCTGTGCTCGGCGGCGCGGAGTCGGGCAGGAGCTGCGCGCGGCGGAGCGGCTCCGGAGACACGAGCAGGCAGAACATGCTGGCGGGCTGGCCGGAGATCGACTTCCACGACCGAAAGGTGCCGGCCGACCTAATTGCAAACGATCGGTCGATGTCTCTAGCTAGGCTGTACCTGTGCGGCGATGGATCGAGCCTGGAGCGGCGCACTCTTGCCCTTATATAGCCATGTGCGCCTCCTGGAGTTTCCCGAGTTCGAAACTGAATGCCATTGTTGTCTCGAGGCTTGCGACGAGCGAACCCAAACAAACCTTTGCCATTTCGGACTCGGCGTCCGTGTCATCGGCGAGCGAGCACACCCCAATATACATCAGGAGTCAGATGTATATTGGCGTGGCAATTACTCGTTACAGAATGACAATTGTTTTGAATTTTTTTTACATTACATGATAATTTTGATTTTTTTTTTGCCGGGGAAAGAAAATTTTCATTACTCAAGGAGGCTTCTCAGCCATAGATAAGTTTACAGCAAAGTCCATCCTAAAGTGCAACCACACTACGGTGCGTGGGGTACTACGGCCGTAAACGGCCAATTCATGGCTAACTCTGTTCTGCGAGCGTCTACAATGAATGAACAAGATTTCCCTCTCTGTAGACGTGGCAAGATTCCATATCTCCTCCGCAAGGATACGGTGCTGTGAACGATCTGCTGCATGTGTTGTGAGCATCCCCACTGCTTCAACACTATCCAGCTCCACCAAGATGGGCAAGCTAGTCCGATGCACGGCCAACTCCAAACCCTCTTTACACGCTAGCAGTTCCGCCTCAAGACTGTTCTCGCATGTGCGTATTTCCCTGCACGCACTAAACACGATCTCTCCTCCTTCGTCACGAAGAACCATGCCACCTCCAGCAGCCCCTGTTGCCATGACATAGCTCCTATCGGTGTTAAGCTTCGTCCAGCCCGGCCCAAGGGGAATCCAACGCAGCTCCTGCTGCGGAGTGACGCTCGGGGCTACGGCCGGTCGTGTACATGATAATTTTGAATTTAGAACATGACAAATCTTACACAACAGTATGACAAATTTATCAGTTCGCATGGCAAACGCTAAAAATCTGACGTAACATTTACCATTTCTTTTCTCTTGCCCTTGTTTTTACTGTTTCCTTGAAGATCGTGCAGATGACGATGTAGCTTTGCAAGCGTCGGACGATGCGGTCTTGCTTGCGCTTGAGCTCGGCAACCCTTGCCGCCTCCGTCTCCCACTCGGATTGCTCAATGTCGAGCCAGAGCTGCTTGGCGTTGATCCTCCGGAGCCGCAGGGCGTTCGTCTCCTCTGTGGTAAGTGATCGACGGTACACCCACTGGGAGGACACACTCCTCCTCGTCTGGCACCGGCATCACGCGGCGGCGGCGGGCGGAATGCACAGCCGCGTCTGACCCGCCCCCATCTCCCTTGCCCTCTGCCTCTCGTGGCGGGCGGCGTGTGCCTCCGACTCCGGAGTCTGCATCCGTGGCGGCGGCGGAGCGGGCACTAGAACCCACCGCTGCCCGCGCGGAGCAGCGACCGAAGGTGGAGGAGGCCGTCGGGCGAGCGGAGCAGACTGGCAGCCCGCACAGATCCGCGCGCGGGGTGGGAAGGGCCAGCGCCGGTGTCGGCGCTACAGCAACAGGCGACAGGAGGTGTTGCACCGGACCCAGAGCTGCCGCCCGTATCGACCCATGAGCGCTCGAGCGCGATACGGAGCGTCATCTTGTACTCGTCTTCGGAGCTGCCGTCGGAGTGGCTGCGGGTGCTTGACATGCTCACCGGAGCTAGGGTTTTGACGGATTGAGGAAAGGGAAGCGTCGGGGAGTGGAGCGGAGCAGAGTGAAGTGAGCTAGGGTTTGCTCTGAAGGGGGATTTTGTGGGATCGGGGTGGGCCAACGGTGAGCCGGGCTGACGTGGCGGACACGCCCGGGCGTGCCCGGTCCGCCTCATATCCGCCCTATATTTGGGCTGGATATGAGGGGTGTCGGTCAGCCCGGGCGTTTGTCCGCGGTTTGAGAGCTCCAGTTGGGTCGGTTTTTGTGACCGGTCAGTAATCGGACGGCCTGCTCGGGTGTTTGAAATGTGTTTGATAGGTCCGACTACATGCTCTAAGGGCCTATAGAAACTCTGAAGACCACGAGAGCCGGTGGAATCCAGACGAATCCACAAGAAACCAAAACCGACCAGGCCTTGCAAGACCCTTCGGAAACACAACTACATATGCCCTATGTCGATGATAAGCTCAACAATGTAAAGATGGGGGAGTGGGGAAAATACTATTCCTACACTATAACGACATCGCTGAAAAATCAATCATGTTGGTGCATGACATGTCGAGCTCCTTTGTCGAAAAAAACGACATGTCGAGCTCGCCACTGTCTAGGACCACACACCGACTTTCTCTTCTGTGGTGACCTAGCCAGGCTGAATCGTCATTGAAGATTGCCGTGCTGGATCACCAATGCCATCGTCAAGTAACACCCGACAAAGATCTCCACTCACATCTCCTTCGCCGTTTGACAACAGCCCTCCAACTCCTCTAGGAATAGTCCGCGTGTGATCAAGACCTCCCCGCCGCCACTAGCGCCTCAAGGGATTTTCATGGCGGTGCATGAAACCTGTCGGCGGCGAGAGGGAGGGGGTAGATGGGGCGGCGGCTATGGTTTAGGTCGCCAGCGGTAGTCCTTATATGGTTGATATACATCACGAGAACCCTCGAGCGTCACATATGAGATCAACAACTCAACATGGCATTTGCTTTGGATTCTGATCCCAACTCCTTCACCTTCTTGTCTTTCTTATGGAGTTCTTAAGCCTATGGAGTATCGATGCCATCAACCACAAGATGGATCACTGCACCTACAAAATCGGAGTTCGTCGACCTCCTGATCTGCGCCATCAACCGCAAGATGGATCACTGCACCTATGGAATCGGAGTTCATGGCCTTTATCTCCTTGGTGGATCTCAGCCTCGGGTCTTCTTGACGGTGCAAAATACCGTCAGATTCCTTAGTAGGGGTACGAACGCAGCTGGATGTCTTGGATCGGAGGTCGCACACAGGGTTTATCCAGGTCTAGGACTCTGGAGAGTAATACCCCACATCCTTCTTGTTTTTGTTATTGATGGTCGATGGATACCTCGTGCAAGGGGTTACAATGGTGTATGAAATTGCTACCGAGAGTTTGTCTATCTAAGAATAGATTCCTCTGGGGAGTCGCCCGACCTCCCTTTATATAGACAGGAAGGTCTAGGGTTTATTTACATGACTGGAGGTGCGATCTCGGCGCCGTCGCCCTTAGTATTGGTGAACACGAAGGCCTCTGGCGCTCCTTAGGGTTTCTCCTCTACGTTAGGCCAGGTGGGCATCCCGACTCACAGTAAGGTTGGGCTCCTCTGAGAGAGCCACCCTATAACACCCCGGATGTAACTTGCCATATTTGTAACTCCAACTCTTGCCATTTTCGGCAATGTGATATGATATTCCCTCGTGGTTGGGTTCTTCTTCGTTTTGCATTTTGTCCTTGTCATGCATTTCATATCATGTCATCATGTGCATCGCATTCGCATACGTGTTCGTTTCATGAATCCGAGCATTTTCCCCGTTGTCTGTTTTGCAATCCGGCGCTCCTATGTTCCCCGGCGTCCCCTTTTACCTTTTTCCGTGAGCGGGTATTAAACTTTCTCGGAAGGGACCGAGGTTTGTCAAGCGACCTTGGTATAGCGCCGGTAGACCGCCTGTCAAGTTTTGGGTCATTCGGAGGTCGTTTGATACTCCAACGGTTAACCGGGTAACCGTGAAGGCCTCGTGTGTGTTGCAGCCCCAAACCCCTTCAAATCAGCCCAATAACCCATCTAAGCCACTCCCATGTCCATCGCCGTTCGATCGCGATCGTGTGGGCGAAAACCGTGCTCAATTTGGAGCCTCCTAGCTCCTCCTACCTATAAATATACCTCCCCCTCCGAAATCCCGGATGAATCCTACCCTAACCCTAGCCCCGCTTCCCACCGCGCCGCCGGACGAAAACCGACGGGCCGGACACGTCCGCTCCGCCCCGCCGCCGCCACGTGGCACGCCACCATTCGCCGCCGCCCTGCGCCCACTTCACCGCGCCGCCGGCCCGCGAGGCCCGGGGCCGCCCCGCCCCGCCGACCTCCTCGGGCCAGAGGAGCCCCGCGCCCCGCCAGCCGCTCCGCTGCCCCGCCGCGCCTCCGCCGCCCGGCGCGCCTCGCCGGCGACCTCGCCGCCACCGGATCTCGCCGGCGCCGCCCTGCCACCGCTCCGGCGCGGCCCCACGCCGTCCCGCGCCGCCTGCGCCCGCCGCCTCTGCTGCGCCGCCCGGCGCGCCTCGCCGCCGCCCCGGATTCCGCGCCCCCAACCCTCGCCGGCATCTTCCTCCACTCTGGCGAACAACTCCGGCGACCTCCCCGGGATCTAGATCTGAGAGCCCTAGGGTTGACTTTCCCCTCCCCAAAATTTCTCTAAGTCCCGAATATTTTGCATTTTTATGCCATGTTCATCGCATCATAACTCTCTGGATACTGCTCCGTTTCGTGCATGCAATATGTAAAATTGTTCTCCTCGATGAGTACATCATTTTATCTCATTGCATCATTTTCATTTGAGCTCATCTTGATGCCCGAATTGCTGTTGGAAGAGGGCTATGTGATGTTAGTTCCAGATCTGTTTCAGTAGATGCACTTTTGTCATTTTTGCCATGATTGATGTGTGCACCCTATGAAGTTGAGTCCTACATGTGTTTTGTAATATGCCATGCCATCTTTTTATGGGTGTATGCCATGTATTTTTGTGATCTTTGTGGTGATTATCACAAGCATGCAAACTAGGGATCATATTGTTGCTGATTTCAGGGACTTACTAATTTCACTAAGTTATTCCCTGCTGTTATTTTTATACCATGTGTTCAGGTTGTTTCAGAGATATCTATGCCTCTTTTCAGCATGATCAGTAAGGGTGTTTTTAACATGTGAATGTGCTCTATTCATCCATGCCTTTGTTTGTAATTATGGAGTGCAATAGCTTGAGCCAATCGAGCTCTACTTTTGCTATAAAATGTTACTGGCAGATTGTTTACATGTTATTCGATTTTGCCAAGCTTGTTGTAGTTGATCCTTACATGCTATGATGTTGTTCTTGCTATGATTAGCTTCTATGCCATGTCTTCTTGGCGGGTGTATGCTTAGTTTATCATGAATTGCTCTGTAGTGAGTGCATCGAGCTCGTAAACATGCCTACTTGTTATCTGTTTTTGACATGTCCAGTTTTTCTGCCAAGTCTGAAAACTGTAACGAAACTTGCTTAATTGACATTGGTGCTATTGTATTTTGTGGCCCTTTTTGGCTCCTGGTCAGTAAGGTACTTTTGTTTAATGCTTTGAGTAGATGCATGCCATGCCATATTTTGCTATGTTCTTTTCCTTTAGCATGTTGTTTCCTTGCTCTAAACATGTCATCCTGATGTTAATTTCTGGCATGTTGTTATTTTCACTAAGTCTGTGAACCTGTTATCTTTTGCACTTTTGCCATGCTTGTTTGAACCTGTTAGGTTGTGTTTTAGCCGTAGCTCAGTGTTCATCTTTTGTCAAGCCTCCTGATTAGTTCACTGCCATATTCTTTGCTTATATGTTTTGGTGCAGTAGCTTAATTTCTTGTTGCATGCTAAGTGGCATCTTGCTGTTAATCGCAGAAATATGCCATTATTGTTTTGCTTGTCATTTGCAAACCGTGCATCCGATTCCGTTTATCTTTATATCGATTTCAACCGAAATCACCTCACCTTTCCAGTGGCATACTTGGTTTGCCAAGATTATGCCTTGTTCATCTTTTCCTTCCGGAGCACGCATACGCATTGCATACCACATCTCGCATATCATGCCATGTTTTGCATCATATTGCTTGCGCATTGCATCGTGGTTGATAGTTGTTCCTTTGCTTGTGCTCTTGTTTTGGGTAGAGCCGGGAGACGAGTACGTGAACGAGGAACCTGTTGAGAACGCTTACGAGGATCAAGCCTTCGACAACTCTGAGAACCTTGCAGGCAAGATGACCATACCCTCGAAATCACTTCTATCTTTGCTTGCTAGATGCTCGCTCTTTTGCTATGCCTATGCTGCGATACCTACCACTTGCTATATCATGCCACCCATATTGCCATGTCAAACCTCTAACCATCCTTTTCTAGCAAACCGTTGATTGGCTATGTTACCGCTTTGCTCAGCCCCTCTTATAGCGTTGCTAGTTGCAGGTGAAGATGAAGTTTGTTCCTTGTTGGAACATGACTATGTTGGGATATCACAATATCTCTTATTTAATTAATGCATCTATATACTTGGTAAAGGGTGGAAGGCTCGGCCTTATGCCTCGTGTTTAGTTCCACTCTTGCCACCCTAGTTCCCGTCATATCGGTGTTATGTTCCTTGATTTTGCGTTCCTTACACGGTTGGGTGATTTATGGGACCCCCTTGACAGTTTACTTTGAATAAGACTCCTCCAGCAAGGCCCAACATTGGTTTTACCATTTGCCACCTAAGCCTTTTTTCCCCCGGGTTTTCGCGAGCCCGAGGGTCATCTTTATTTTAACCCCCCCCCCGGGCCAGTGCTCCCTCTGAGTGCTGGTTCGAACCGAGCAGCCTGTGGGACAACCGCGGGGAAACTCGAGGCTTGGTTTTACTCGTAGCTTGACTTATCCGGATGTGCCCTGAGACCGAGATATGTGCAGCTCCTATCAGGATTTGTCGGCACAATCGGGCGGCTTTGCTGGTCTTGTTTTATTACTGTCGAAATGTCTTGTAGTCCGGGATTCCGAGACTGATCGGGTCTTCCCGGTAGAAGGAATATCCTTCGTTGACCGTGAGAGCTTATAATGGGCTAAGTTGGGACACCCCTGCAGGGTATTATCTTTCGAAAGCCGTGCCCGCGGTTATGAGGCAGATGAGAATTTGTTAATGTCCGGTTGTAGAAAACCCGAAGTTGACCTTAATTAAAACACATCAACCGCGTGTGTAACCGTGATGGTCTCTTCTCGGCGGAGTTCGGGAAGTGAACACGGTGTTGGAGTTATGTTTGACGTAGGTTGTTCTAGGATCACTTCTTGAACACTTCTAGTTTCACGACCGTGCTTTGCTTCTCTTCTCGCTCTCTTTTGCGTTGTTAGCCACCATATATGCTAGTCGCTTGCTGCAGCTCCACCTCACAACCCTATCATACCTTTAAGCTTAAATAGTCTTGATCTCGCGGGTGTGAGATTGCTGAGTCCCCGTGACTCACAGATTCTACCAAAACAGTTGCAGGCGCCGACGATGCCAGTGCAGATGACGCATCCGAGCTCAAGTGGGAGTTCGACGAGGAAGGTGGTCGTTACTATGTGTCTTTTCCTGATGATCAGTAGTGGAGCCCAGTTGGGACGATCGGGGATCTGTGTAGCATTTGGGGTAGTCTTCTTTCATTTTGGTTCCGTAGTCGGACCTTGAGTGTAATCTGGATGATGGATGTTTATTTATGTATTGTGTGAAGTGGCGACTGTAAGCCAACTATGTATCTCTTTTCCTTATGTATTACATGGGTTGTGTGAAGATTACCTCACTTGCGACATTGCTTTCTATGCGGTTATGCCTCTAAGTCGTGCTTCGACACGTGGGAGATATAGCCGCATCGAGGGCGTTACACACCCCTGGTAGATGGTACCGTCAGTAGTCCCCGAGCCTGGCGGAGGTTGCAGTGGAGATCTCTGGGGCCTTTGGTGGGCTCTCATATTTCCTCAGGTTTTGCCTTCAGCCTTCTCTTGCAGGGAGGCCGGACTCCAGCCCAATGTCCGCACACGGTACCGCGGGAGGCCTCGGGTTTGAAGGTCTCCCGTGCTTCGGAATGGAGCTGAATACTGTCAGAAGGATTCTTGATGAGCACCCCGTGATCCTTGGAGCGTAGCGGTGATGCCACCGCGGCTCTCGCGCCAGCTCTCAATGAAAAAAGGGAACCCATTGGAAAGGATAGTTATTTATTTTGGCTGTGTGGGTTGGCGCTTTGATTTTGGGCGTCTACGAAAGGAGGAAAAACTAAGGGGTTTCAGTTCCACCCTGCCTGTGCTCATTTCGACTCCTTTGTCAAAAATCCTTGACGCGCCGCCCCTTCTTCCTCGTTCTCGACGCCTTACTTTGCCGCACTTTTCCTCCTTGTTCCCGATGGCAAAGACGAGGACCCCGGGACGAGCATGTCGTCCACGAGGCTAGCAGTCAGGTCGTCGTATCATACGTCCTCGATGAGGATGTCCGCCGTTCCGCCATCGCCATTGTCGTCCTACGTGTCGGAGTCACTCCACGCGAGCAGCCTCCGGTCCAGGGTCAGCATCGCGAGGGCCAAGGCGTGGTTTCTGATTATTTTTTGTTTGAGCTGTGGTTTCTGAATTTCTGATACCCTCGTGCCGCGCGCGATCAAAATCATACGCAAGCCGCGTTTATGCATGCTGTAAGTACTATCATTAGGGCTGTTATCAACCGAGGCGGTTAACTAAGGGAAGCCAGATCAAATGAAGGTGGCAGGCTAGGGGCAGAGCATTCATCCATTTGGAATACCAGAAGACTAATACGGTTTTTTTTTTCGCAGAAATTTACAGTGGCAAACATGTATTGTTACTATCGCATCGGCATCTCATACCTTTTTTCTAGAGAAACTTTCAATCTATTTATAATTAATCATGATGTATACAGAGCACTAAGGTAAAAAATTATTACAACTAAATCTGTGTATCACCTATCATGACTACAAACACTTGAGGAAAACCGCACTGCCGTATGAATTGGTTGTCACGCCAACAAGTTCTCTAAAGAAATGTTTCGTGCCTAATCACATCTTCACATTTTTCCACGCTTGTTGGAGCCATTTAATCATCATATGAATCTGCAGCGACGTCGAGGCCATGATTCCCTTGCTCCTCCCTCTCCCTGTCCTCGTCTTCCAAGGCGTACAACGTGGCCATGAAAAGCGACAGGAAGGTGAGCACCACCAGCACCACAACCAGCAGCATCTGGAACCAGTTGCTGCTCCGCCTGGCCGCTGTCCCCAGAAAGGCGGGTGCGGCGAACGCTGTGTATGCAACCAACGCCGCCTTCGCCAGCACCCTACGAACGGGGCTTATGTGCTGCGTCGTCGTCTCTGGTTCGCAGAAGTCCGAATCGTCGACGTAGACATAACCATCGGGGATATCCACTGCGACGTGGCGGGAAACGGCCAGCGGCGGGGTAGACGGTCCTGCGGCGGGGCAGCTTGTTGGGCTCGGCGGCTCGGACTCGGACAGGAATCACAGGAGCAGCGCGCGGCGGAGCGGCTCCGGAGACACGAGCAGGCAGAACATGCTGGCGGCTGGCCGGAGATCGACTTCGACGACCGAAAGGTGGCGTCCGACCTGATTGCAATTGATTGATCGACGTCTCTAGCTAGGCTGTGCGTGTGCAGCGATGGATCGTGCCTGGAGCGGCGCACTCTTGCCCTTATATATACGGCCATGGTACCGTGCACGCGTGTGGCCGAGTTTCCCGAGTTCGAAACTGAATGCCATTGTTGTCTCGAGGGTTGGGACGAGCAAGGCCAAACAAACCTTTGCCAATTCGGACTCGGCGTCCGTCTGACCGGCGAGCCGTTTCCCCATCTTGCCCTTGTTTATAATGTTTTCTTGAAGGTCGTGCAGTTGATACTGTTCCGCAACTCCGCCGGCGAGTCCGGTCCAAAGTTGTGGAGCGAGAACGAGTGTCTTAGATGAAGTAGTCGAACACGTAAAAATAGATGAACACAAGGAAGAATGGAAGAGACTATCTTTATTAATTAATGATCAACTGTTACATTGATTGCTTCTCGTCTCTTTATATAGGGGTAGGGGG
This sequence comes from Aegilops umbellulata, assembly GCA_032464435.1. Taxonomy (NCBI): domain Eukaryota; kingdom Viridiplantae; phylum Streptophyta; class Magnoliopsida; order Poales; family Poaceae; genus Aegilops; species Aegilops umbellulata. Next base: position 335,777,717 of record CP136059.1, read on the forward strand.
TCAAGATATAAGTACCCACTTAACATAAGTGTGGCACCCGGAGGGGCTATCCCGTGCGCATCGCACGTAGCCGCTGCCACCCTTCGTGGTGGACCCGGTTTCCCAACACTCCCCCTTGGGTAATTATCCGTATATCCATGCCTCAAAACTCTGAAAAACCCAGTATGAAAAAATATGGAGAAAGAGCACACAGTATACGTTGTTATATTACACGAATTGCCTCGTCAAAAACCTCGTGTGAGAAACATCAGGAAAACTCACTCAAGAGAAAAAGAGTACAATCCACTCAACCATCAAGTTGAGTACTCGATCATCAGGATCGAGATTTTAACGACGAGTTTGTGAAGTTTCTCCTCCTGAACCTTGCATCTCTCTAAGTCTCATAATACCGATTCGACGCACACACCTCTTTAAGGTTGATGCCGGTAATGATTTAGTGAACATATCAGCAAGATTGTCACATGACTTAGTATGCAAAACTCTCACCTCGTTCAACTGCTGCAACTCATGTGCATAGAAGAACTTGGGACTAATATGCTTTGTGAGGCTACTCTTCACATAACCCATCTGAACTTGTGCAACACAAGCAGCATTATCTTCATAGATAATGATAGGGGTTTGTACGGTGTTCAGCCCACATGTCTACTGAATGTGGCCGATCATCCGCCGAAGCGATACACATTCTTTTGACGCTTCGAAGTGCCATGATTTTCGAGTGGTTCATGGAAGTTGACACAAGAGTTTGTTTGGACGTTTCCAGGAAAACGCAGGTCCACCATAAAGAAAAACATATTCAGTCTGTGATTTGCAATCATGTGGGTCCGATAGGTACCCAGCATCGGCATAGGCTATAATAGATAGGTCTTGATTCCTTTTGTAAAACAGGCCAAGATCTTTGGTCCCTTGCAGGTAACGGAAGACGTCCTTGACACCTTTCCAATGTCTCTTAGTAGGTTCAGAACTGTACCTAGCAAGCAAACTGACGGCGAACGCAACATCTCGCCGTGTAAAGTCTGCGAGGTACATGAGTGCTCCAACTGCACTCAGGTAAGTGTTGACACCAGAATTTGGCACGGTCAAGAACTTAATTAATATGACCTTAAATGGAGAAGTGATCTAAATAAAAAAGTTCCGTATTATCGATATGAACATCTTTAAAGTTTGGGCCATCGCCATCCGATCTCATCTCGCAGGCTGAAGTTGTGTTCGAAATACTGAGATTTTGTATTCAGAACACTATTCGGCTCATTACGCCCTCAATACCGCCTCTTATGAAAAAATGATCTACACGGATTGTCTTCGTCTCGTCGAAACGATCGATTTTGATATAAAAATCGTTCAATCCAAGATCGTATGCAAAAGTTAGAGCTATCGAAGTGCAGCCCTGTTATGAGGCATGATGTGGCGCGCCCCACCAGACCTATGTCTGATGGGTAGCGCGAGGGAACGGGTGTTTTGCGTAACAGTCCGTTTTGAGTGAGCGATTTGGCCTTCAAGACGACCTCTGATCAAAATATGTTCAACACAAAAGTTTTTTGTCTCGTCGAAACGGTTAAGATTGCTTTTGGACTCGTTTCCATCCAAGATCGTTTGCTGCTTCAAACATGACCCGCAAGGTGCAGCCAGGTTGTAAACCGAACCGTTTTGGAAAATTTGACTCTGAGTTGGACCCAAACTAGGGTTTTGGACGTGAATCCAAGCCTTTTCCTTGCACGGGAAGTCCAGCCGCCTCTTATATACCTAAGGGGTGACGGCCGATTGAACAACAACACACAATCGCAAAACACATCTACTTTTTACCCTAGTTTTACATCCCTCCCTTGTTCTTTCTATCTCGTTCTTCGTTCGTTCTTCGTGTTGAAGGGCAGCGATCCTTGAGGCTCTAGGGGCGGGCGAACTGACCTAGGGCAGCCCATAGCCGCCGCACGTCCAGACGGGGTCCCTCCCGGGCGCGTGGGGTTTCGGGTCCTGAAAAGCACCCGCCGGATTGCTTGCGTACCGCGCTTCCAGACGGGTCTCCTTCGACGTGAGCTGCGGTGCATCACCCTCGGCTTTGGAGGTACACTGTGACGTGTTCGTGTGCAAACACACTGTTTGGCGACTCCGCTGGGGACAGAAAGATCAACAATCATCATCAACCATGTCTAATCTTCCCAAGTCCTCAGAAGTTGACGCCGATAACATCATTAAGCCCGGTCTTGATGAACTATCGGATGAACATCGCCAAGCCTACGAAGCGCGCAAGAAGCAGCGTGAAGAGGCTTTTGAGGCGCTCAAGAAGAAGCACGAGGAGGAGGATTTGGAAGCGTTTCTTTCAAGTTTCAAGAAGGACCGTCAAGGCAACATCACTTCGGTTGGAAACACCAATTTTCCTCCCCTCATCGACGAACAAGATCTAATCACTGTGAGTAAAGTTTTTTCTCCAGAGCAAGTGGTTGTGATTGAAAGTCTTGATAGTAAGGGTAATGTGATGGCATATAATTCTTTTGTGGCTAGTGCTAATGCTCAGAAAAATATGCCTCCATCATCTAGTGTTACCGTTGGTATATCTGAAAACCCTAGTCCAATTTTACCTATTTCATCGGCACCACCTATGCAACAACAATATAATATGCCGTTGAATTTTTACCCTACTCAAACCAACCAGCTTGTGGCTACACCTACATACTCTAATCCTATTATGAGTGTGCCCAATTCGGCGTCAACGCTGAATCACTTTGTCACACCACCCATAGGCGCAGGCATGTTTGGTCTTCCGCCAAATTATGGTTCGGCGTCCATCCCACAAGTTGCACCAATAGCTAGTACTCAGGTTGGTCCTATGTCATTGCCACAAACATCTTCATCTACCTCGGATCCAATTTTAGCTAAATTAAGGGAGGATTTGCATAAGATGTTTCTAGAAACTTGCGGAAACGAGCCGAAAGTAAAGAGTCGTGTGTACCAAAAGCCTTATTGAGGGAGTCCTGGATTAGGGGGTGTTCGGGTAGCCGGACTATACCTTCGCCGGACTCCTGGACTATGAAGATACAAGATTAAAGACTTCGTCCCGTGTCCGGAAGGAACTTTCCTTGGCGTGGAAGGCAAGCTAGGTGATGCGGATACTCAAGATCTCCTACTATTGTAATCGACTCTGTGTAACCCTAACCCTATCCGGTGTCTATATAAACCGTAGGGTTGTAGTCCGTAGGACAAGAATCATCATCATACACAATCATACCATAGGCTAACTTCTAGGGTTTAGCCTCCTTGATCTCGCGGTAGATCTACTCTTGTACTACCCATATCATCAATATTAATCAAGCAGGAGTAGGGTTTTACCTCCATCGAGAGGGCCCGAACCTGGGTAAACATCGTCTCCCTTGTCTCCTGTTACCATCCGACCTTGACGCATAGTTCGGGACCCCCTACCCGAGATCCGCCGGTTTTGACACCGACATTGGTACTTTCATTGAGAGTTCCTCTGTGTCGTCTCCTTTAGGCCTGATGGCTCCTTTGATCATCAACAACAATGAGGTCCAGGGTGAGACTTTTCTCCCCGGACAGATCTTCGTCTTCGGCGACTTCGCTCTACGGGCCAATTTGCTTGGTCGTCTGGAGCAGATCGAAAGCTACGCCCCTGGCCATCAAGTCAGGTTTGGAAGCTTAAACTACACGGCTGATATCCGCGGAGACTTGATCTTCGACGGGTTCGAGCCGCAGCCAAGCGCGCCGCACTATCTCGAGGGGCATGATCTAGCTCTGCCTCCGAACAATGTCCTGGAGGCCGCACACGCACCGGTTCCGACCCTTAACTCGGAACCTATTGCGCCAATTGAGGATGAGCGGTTGGACGTCACCTTGGGGGCTACGATCTCAAAGGCGATCGAGCCGAACGCCAGCCCCGCACTCCGCGTGACCCGTGATCCCGAGGGTCCGGACTCCGAACCCCCCGCGCCCCTGCCAGTCGAAGCCGATTGGGCGCCGATAATGGAGTTCACCGCCGCGGACATCTTTCAGCACTCGCCTTTTGGCGACATCCTGAATTCTTTCAAGTCTCTCTCTTTATCAGGAGAGCCCTGGCCGAATTACGGTCAGCGAGGATGGGATACGGACGATGAAGAAATTCAAAACCCACCCACCACCCACTTGGTAGCCACTGTCGACGATTACACCGACATGCTTTACTTCGGCTCCGAAGACTTCGACAGTATGGACGACGAGGTAGGAGACGAACAGGAACCAGCACCTGTAGGGTGCTGGACGGCCACCTTGTCATATGACGTATATATGGTGGATACTCCAAAGGATGGAGACGGCGATGGAACAGCGGGGGATGACACCTCCAAGAAACAGCCAAAGCGTCGACGTCAGCGGTGCCGCTCTAAATCCCGCCAAAGCAAAAACGGTGATTCCGGCACGGGAGATAATACTACCCCGGATAGCGCCGAAGAACACCCAACCCAGCAAGATTCATTGCAGGAAGATGGAGAAGCCAACCCTCATGAGAGAGCGGCAGAACATGAGGTTGAGGATGATAACTATATGCCTCCCTCCGAAGACGAGGCAAGCCTCGATGACGACGAATTCGTCGTACCATCAGACCCCGCCGAACAAGAGCGTTTCAAACGCAGGCTTTTAGCCACGACGAACAGCCTAAAGAAAAAGCAGCAACAACTTAGAGCTGATCAAGACTTGCTAGCTGACAGATGGACTGAAGTCCTTGCGGCCGAAGAGTACGAACTCGAGCGCCCCTCCAAGAATTATCCTAAGCGCAGGCCGCTACCCCGATCAGAGGAGGAAACACCTACATCACCAGCGCACGACATGGCAGACCGGCCACCTCGCGGCCGCGACAGAGAGGCCTGTCGAACCTCCACCCAAGCCATGCCCCGACGCCGCTCAACCAAGGCACGGGAAAATGCACCAGACCTGCGAGATGTACTGGAGGATAAAGCAAGGCAAACAAGATTGATCTACGGATCGCGCAGGCGCCCGACGATACGTGACGATGATCTTCACTCCGGACACAATAAATCCGGCCGGGCCGAACACAACAGACATAGCTCTTCCGAGCTGCGTGGTGACATAGCCCAGTACAGGGGCGCCGCACACCCACTATGCTTCATAGATGAAGTAATGAATCATAAAATCCTAGAGGGTTTCAAACCCGTAAACATCGAATCATACGATGGCACTACAGACCCGGCGGTAAGGATCGAGGATTATCTCCTTCACATCCACATGGCACGTGGCGATGATCTACACGCCATCAAATACCTCCCTCTCAAACTCAAAGGACCGGCCCGGCACTGGCTTAGCAGCCTGCCAGCAGACTCAATCGGTTCTTGGGAGGACCTGGAAGCCGCATTCCTCGACAACTTCCAGGGCACTTATGTGCGACCACCGGATGCCGACGACCTAAGCCACATAATTCAGCAGCCAGAGGAATCGGCCAGGCAATTCTGGACACGGTTCCTAACAAAGAAAAACCTGATAGTCGACTGTCCGGACGCAGAGGCCCTAACAGCCTTCAAGCATAACATCCGCGACGAGTGGCTTGCCCGGCACCTGGGACAGGAAAACCCGAAATCCATGGCAGCCCTCACGACACTCATGACCCGCTTTTGCGCGGGCGAAGATAGTTGGCTAGCTCGCAACAACAACTTATCAAAGAACCCTGGTAATTCTGATACCAAGGACAAAAGTGGCAGGACACGTCGAAATAAGCAAAAGCGCCGCGTTAGCAGCGACAGCAATGAAGATACGACAGTCAACAACGGATTCAGAGGCTATAAATCCGGTCAGCGGAAAAAGCCATTTAAAAAGAATACTCAGGGCCCGTCCAGTTTGGACCGAATACTCGACCGCTTGTGCCAGATCCATGGCACCCCCGAAAGGCCATCCAATCACACCAACAGGGATTGTTGGGTGTTCAAGCAGGCAGGCAAGTTAAGAGCCGAAAACAAAGACAAGGGGCTGCATAGCGATGACGAGGAGGAACACAGGCCGCCGAACAACAATGTACAGAAGGGGTTTCCCCCACAAGTGCGGACGGTGAACATGATATACGCAACCCACATTCCCAAGAAGGAGCGGAAGCGTGCGCTACGGGACGTATACGCGATGGAGCCAGTCGCCCCAAAGTTCAACCCATGGTCCTCTCGCCCGATCACTTTTGATCGAAGGGACCACCCCACTAGCATCTGTCATGGCGGCTTTGCCGCATTGGTTCTCGACCCAATCATCTACGGATTTCATCTCACAAGAGTCCTCATGGACGGCGGCAGTAGCCTGAACCTACTTTACCAGGATACAGTGCGGAAAATGGGCATAGATCCATCAAGGATTAAACCCACAAGAACGACCTTTAAAGGCGTCATACCAGGTGTAGAAGCCAACTGTACATGCTCCGTAACACTTGATGTGGTCTTCGGATCTCCCGATAACTTCCGAAGCGAAGAGTTAATCTTCGACATAGTCCCGTTCCGCAGTGGCTATCACACCCTGCTCGGACAAACCGCACTTGCCAAATTCAATGCGGTGCCGCACTACGCATACCTCAAGCTCAAGATGCCAGACCCTCGAGGAGTAATCACGGTCAACGGAAACACCGAACGCTCCCTCCGTACGGAGGAGCACACGGCGGCTCTCGCAGAGGAAGTACAAAGCAGCCTTTTTAGGCAACTCTCCAGTCCGGCCGTTAAAAAGCCAAACACTGCCAAGCGCGCCCGGAGTAACCTACAACAAGACCGCCTGGCCCGTTCTGAGCAGGCGTAGCAATGCGGCCCCAACCCCAGCCCTCGCGACATAGCGGAGCTAGTACCTCGCGTACATATTTACGCCCTTGAAATACCATGGGCACAGGGGAAGGGGCATAGTAACGGCATGCTCCCAATACGGCTTAAAACGTACTAGGGGCTGCCGGATTCTTTTTATTACTTTCAGGACTCCACACTTTGGACGACCTATTCGGCAATTCAGCTGCCGCACAAACGATGCAAGACCCAGGGAAGCAGACAAAGCTACGCCGCATTATGGAACTCTCAGGTGGTCTCTATTACGAGCGGTATATCTGTTTCGAACACAACTCCGCGACCTGCCCCTGGTTAGGACATGTTAAATAGTCTAATATCTTTTTGCTTATCGCACTACTTGTATCGTTCAGTTTTGATAAATAGCCTCTTTATAAACAATGCATAGCTTTTTGCTTATTTTTTGCATTTTTTTAATGTATATGTTTATCAAATAACATGATCGCACCCGTACACCATGGTACGGCAAACACGCCAGGGGCTTTAGTACCCTTCAATCTGGCGTGAGAAGTCCGTACACTTTCACAAGTGCGGCACCCCGAACTTATAGCACTATATGCATCAGCTCCGAATCATGATTTGGGTCAATAGTTGGGTTTGCCCGGCTCCTATGTTTTGGTGCCTTACGTTCCGCTATATCGGCTAAGGTAGTACTAGGAGAACCACTGCGATTGTGCCCCGGTTCAGCTGGGTTAAGCACCTCAGTGGAGAAAGCTAAAACTGACTGTCATGATAAGGCGAGAGACCGGTCGCTGTTCGAGAGGTTTTTCGAGCCTTAAAGGCTTATGTCGCTTCGAGCGAGGAGCTGGCTCTGTCCGGCCAAAGGCGTGGATAGCGCCCCGAATTCGGTCTTCCGAACTAGGGGCTTCGCCGAAATTTAAAATTATAAAGTTCTATGGCTAAGTGAGAGTGTTCAAGCATTATAGTCCGATTGCCTGGTTCGTTGTGCTGAGCGCCTCCCTCGAAGGACCCAACCATGGGAAAAAGAGCGCTCAGGTTTATCCCGAACACCCAGCACTAGCGGCATGGGGGCAGAAGCCGACGACTGGCCATCTCTCAATTTTTGATAAACGGCCGCACAGAAAATAATATTTTAAATTCCATAAGCATTGCTTAGCGCATATGAACAAGTTTTCAGCGCACAGGATAAACACGAGCGAGTTCATTCAAATATTACCTCTCTAGTACATTCATCCGCAATAAGGCGGGCACCGGCAAGAACATCCTTGTAGTAGTTCTCGGGCTTGCGATGCTCCTTCCCCTGCGGCGGCCCGTCCTTCACCAGCTTCTCTCCGTCAAGCTTACCCCAGTGCACCTTTGCACGGGCAAGGGCCCTCCGGGCACCTTCGATGCAGGAGGAATGCTTGATGACCTCAAGCCGTGGACAGGCCTCCACCAGCCGCTGCACCAGCCCGAAGTAGCTCCCAGGCAGGGCCTCTCCGGGCTACAACCAAACTAGGAAGCCTTTCATGGCTTGTTCGGCCGCCTTGTGGAGCTCGACCAGCTGCTTCAGCTGATCGCTCAAAGGCACAGGGTGTCCGGCCTCAGAATACTGAGACCAGAACACACTCTCCGTCGAGCTGCCCTCTTCAGCTCGGTAGAATGCGGCGGCATCGGATACGTTGCGGGGAAGATCTGCGAACGCCCCTGGAGAACTCCGGATTCGGGTAAGTGACAAGTAGTTTACTTTTATATTCCTACTTTGCATTAAGAATGCCTTACCCGCTGCTATCTTTTTCATCTCCTCCAACTCTTGGAGGGCCTTTTGGGCTTCGGCTTTGGCACCCTTTGCGGTCTCGAGGGCCGACGCGAGCTCGGATGCTTGCGCCTTTGACTCAAGCTCCAAGCTCTCATGTTTTTTCATGAGAACCTGCAGCTCTTGCTGCACCTCGCCAACCTGAGCCCCAAGCCTCTCTCGCTCGGTGCGCTCCTCGGTCGTTTTCTTTTCGGCCTCAGTGAGCGCCTGCTTGAGGGTCGCCACCTCATTTGTGGCCCCTACAATAAGCAGTACGATCCTGTTATTTTTTTTGCAATCAGGCCTCTCTATAGGCACCTTTTTTCTTTATAGGGTATTTCTTACCTTCTTTTTCCTCGAGCTGCCGTTTGGTAAGGCCGAGCTCTTGCTCGGTCCGCCCGAGGTCCTTCTTTAGGACTTCCACCTGTGCAGTCAGTGCAACGGTGGATAGCAGCGAAGCCTGCATACGCATATTGACTCTTTTTTGTTAGACTCCTGCGAAAATTGATAGATCCTCTATTCGGCTTTTCTTTTCAAACGCCGAACAGAGCATCAGGGGCTACTGTCTATGCGGTCATATTTTGACATATTTTCTACTTACCTCGAAGCCTGTCAGAAGGCTAGCGCAAGCTTCAGTCAGTCCGCTCTTGGCGGACTGAACCCTTCGAATCACCGTACTCATAATAGTACGGTGTTCCTCGTCGATGGAGGCGCCGTCAAGCACCTCCAGCAGATTGTCCGGCACCTCCGGTTGGACGGAGGCTGCCGGCTCAGAAGGCTTGCTCCTCTTGGAAGGAGTTCGCCTACCGCGAACCGGAACTGTTGAAGAGTCCGGCGCGGCGTCCGGCACAAAGCCGGACTCGGAGCCCTGGGGGGTCTTGTCCCCTTTATTCCTGGGGTCCGGGAGGTCGCCTTTCGGCTCCTCCAGGACCACCTCCTCTTGCCCCGGAGCTTGTTGCGACGCCACTTCGGCGTCGTCTCCAGTGCGGGGGAAGACAGCGGGCGAAACTGAGTTCACGTCCGACGTACCCAGGGAGCCGCTCGACGAATCGTCGAGTTCGGCTCGGGGCGGGCTGCATAAATCACATTCGGCATTAGGGAAAGCTGCGCATTAAAGGAATATCATGAGTTACTCTGGTATACGGATACTTACGATTTCGCCGGACGCTTGGCCCTGTCCGGCCACTCCTCTCCGCTCTCTTCGGCGTCATGGGAGCAGTCCGGCGGAGGGGCTTCCTCTTCCTAGACCCCTCGGCCTCCCCCGATGGGGCGGCCTTCTTCTTCTTTTCTCCCCCCACTGGGGGGGGGGAGAACTTCCTTCTTCCTCCTCCTCGTTTTCACGAGAGGAGGGCGCCTCGGACTCGTTAGACGACGAGTCCGACACCACGAAGTTACGGGCACTCTTTCGAGTCCCGGTGGTCTTCTTCTTCTTGACCTTCTTCTTCGGCACCACGTAAGGTACCGGAGTCAGCAGCTGCACCAGGAGAGCTGGGGCTAGGTCTTAGGGCAGGGGAGCCGGACAGTTAATTGGTCCGGATATCGCCTGCCAAGCCTGTCAAAGGTAAGGGAGTTTAGATCCCGCATAGAGTTAATCTATGAAAAAAGAGCTTAATAATCCTGTCAAAGGCATAGATAGCTTACCTCGCTAGCATGACGCTGCGTGCTGTATCCGCGGTCCTCGGAAGCGGATGCGGGGGCTCCGACGCCTTTGATTAGAACCTTCTAGACGTCTTCATACGACATGTCGAAGAGCCTGTTAAGGGTTCGGTGCTGCGCCGGGTCGAACTCCCACAAATTGAAATCCCGTTGTTGGCACGGGAGGATCAGACGAACGAGCATGACCTGGACTATATTGACCAGCCGGATTAGCTTGTCAACCAGGGACTTGATGCAGGTCTTCAGTCCGGTCACCTCTTCCTCGTTGCCCCACGACAGACCCGTCTCTTTCCAGGACACAAGCCGCGTGGGGGGGCCGGATATGAATTTGGGGGCTGCGACCCATTCCGGATCGCGGGGCTCGGTGATGTAAAACCACCCGGCTTGCCACCCCTTTAGGGTCCCCACAAAGGAGCCCTCGAACCAGAGGACATTGGCTATCTTGCCAGCCATAGCACCTCCGCACTCCGCTTGGCTGCCGCGCACCACCTTGGGCTTGACGTTGAAGGTCTTGAGCCAAAGGACGAAATGGGGGCGGACGCGGAGGAAGGCCTCACACACGACGATAAACGCCGAGATGTTGAGGATGAAGTTCGGGGCCAGATCGTGGAAATCTAGGCCATAGTAGAACATGAGTCCCCGGACAAATGGGTGAAGTGGAAAACCCAGTCCGTGGAGGAAGTGGGGAAGGAAAACTACCCTCTCATGGGGCCTTGGGGTGGGGAGAAGCTGCCCCTCCTCAGGAAGCCGGTGAGGGATGTCCTTGGACAGGTATCCGGCTTTCCTTAGCTTTTTTACTTAAGCCTTCGTAACGGAGGAGACCATCCACTTGCCTCCCGCTCCGGACATTGCTGGAGAAGGTTGAGGTGGGAAGAGCGGGCTTGGGCGCTGGAGCTTGAGTGCGCGAGAGATGGATTGGCAAAGGAGGAAGAAGGCGTAGGTGAAAAGGTGGATCCTTATCCCCTTATATGGGCGGATGCGGTTATGCGTCCCCACCTACTTAATAAAACTCGCTTGCCTCCCAAGCGCCGTGGTAAATGGCGCGGTTGGGTTACCCACGTCCGTATTGATGAGAATCCCGTTAAAAAGGGGCACACGATCTCTGCTTTGACAAGACGTGCCAAGGAAACCGCCTCGCTAAACGCGCTGAGGTGGAAAAGTGAAAACAATTTGTATAAAGAGCTTGGCGCAGTGTGTTGACGCACTACGGAATACGTCAGCAGATTTGATTTGTGTTAATATTATTCTCTCTATGGCAATATGTGGAAACTTATTTTGCAGAGCCAGACACTATTTTTGGTGATTACAATCTTCTATGAAGGACTTGGAGGAGGAACCCGCCTTGCAATGCCGAAGACAATTTGTGCGCCGGACTCGTCGTCATTGAAGCCTGGTTCAGGGGCTACTGAGGGAGTCCTGGATTAGGGGGTGTTCGGGTAGCCGGACTATACCTTCGCCGGACTCCTGGACTATGAAGATACAAGATTAAAGACTTCGTCCCGTGTCCGGAAGGAACTTTCCTTGGCGTGGAAGGCAAGCTAGGCGATGCGGATACTCAAGATCTCCTACTATTGTAACCGACTTTGTGTAACCCTAACCCTATCCGGTGTCTATATAAACCGGAGGGTTGTAGTCCGTAGGACAAGAATCATCATCATACACAATCATACCATAGGCTAGCTTCTAGGGTTTAGCCTCCTTGATCTCGCGGTAGATCTACTCTTGTACTACCCATATCATCAATAGTAATCAAGCAGGAGTAGGGTTTTAACTCCATCGAGAGGGCCCGAACCTGGGTAAACATCGTGTCCCTTGTCTCCTGTTACCATCCGACCTTGACGCACAGTTCGGGACCCCCTACCCGAGATCCGTCGGTTTTGACACCGACACTTATCCTGAACACTTCGATGCAATTTCTTACCCTCAAGGTTATAAGGTTCCTGATTTTGTTAAGTTTAGTGGTGAGGGTAGCAAAACAACTTGGGAGCATGTGAGTCAGTATCTAGCACAGTTGGGTGAAGCAGGTTCGATAGAAGAATTGAAAGCGTGTTTATTTCCATTATCTTTAACTGGTACCGCATTTTCATGGTTTGCTGCTTTACCACATGGCTCAGTTCTCTTATGGTCGCAATTAGAGCAAAAGTTTCATGATCACTTTTATAGCGGCGATAATGAGCTAAAGTTGTCACATCTTACATTGGTTAGGCAGAAACATGATGAATCGGTCACCGATTATGTCAAGAGGTTTAGAGATATTAAAAACCGATGTTATAGCTTAGTGATAACTTAGAGAGACTTGGCAGATCTTGTTCTTAATGGTTTGAAAACTCACATTAAAGAGAGGCTAGAAAGTTATGAGTTTTCGAGCATTAATCAAGTCTTACAAAAAGCTTTGGCCCAAGAGAGTCGAAGTAAAGAGGTCCATAGGTCTGCAACCGATCGTCCTAGAATGCATATGGTTGAACAAAATGATGATAATTCGGACGATGAGGTTGATGTCTATACTACCGAATTTGTTTGGTCCTCAAAGGCCAAACCCTATATGTGCAATGCTCTTAAGCCGATTCGCAAGAATCGTGATGAGGAGATGAGGTTTACTTTTGATATATCAAAGTGTGATAAAATATTTGATGCTCTCTTGCAAGATAAGATGATTAGAATATCACACACCATACCGCCGTTTGAGGAGCTGAAACGGCGTGCTTATTGCAAGTACCATAATTCATTTTCTCATGCTACTAACGATTGCAATGTTTTTCGACGACAGATACAATCGGCCATTAATGACGGACGATTGAATTTTGCTGAGATGCAAGTTGATAAGCAGCCCTTCCCCATAAACACCATAGACTTGAAAGGGAAGAAAATATTAATTCGGCCTAACATAGCCGAATCCGCTAATAAAGATAATGTTGTTATTGGTGAACCCAGGAATAGCAAGGAGGGCGACAAGGTCTTGGGAAGAAAGATTGTGCTTGAGAAGCAACCCGATGGCAAGGAAGTGTTGAAGATCACTATAAAAAATGCTACACTCGGGGGGCAACCACAAGTACAAGAGGATGCTCATGTTAAATTGATCAAGCCCAAGAATTCATAAGTTGGCAAGTGGAAAAAGAATGAAACTAAGAGCAAGAGAATCAAGCCAACTTTTGATATGTTGCTATCCAAATATGCAAGTCAAGCGGCCGGTTCTAGCTCTAATCGGCCATCACATTCAAAGCGTTCAAGATTGCCTCCGAAGCAAGAGTTTCGACGATATGCATGGCCATATGGGTCATGGGCACCGACACCATGGATGTCACAACCCTTCTATGCTCCATATTACATGAGAGGCTTCAGTGGAGGATGGGGGCAGCCCCCAATGGCTCCTTATGCTTTCCATATGGGGTGGGCAGAACCTAGAAGGCCTGCTCGCGAGAGGCTTTATTATCCCACACAAGGCCGTTTGAGCTATGGTGCTAATCGGCCAACAAAAATTTCTCCAAGTAAGGCCAATAAAAAAGTGTGGCGTGTTAAGTCATCTAATGCAGAAATTTCAGAATGCGACAAGCAAAAGGAGATCAAAAAGGCGATTGTTGGTAATCTGGCTACTTCTAATGGTGATATTGTTATTGTTCAGCAGGGTTCCATGGTTAGTGATCATGAGGCAAGCACAAGCAAGGCCAAACCAAGGGATCCCAAATATACTCAACCTAAGTGGTGTCCTCCCGGTTTAACCAAGACCATGAAAAGGAGATTACAATGCATGAGGAACCACGAGAAGGTAGAGCACAAAGAGGAGAGGCAAAGGGATGAATTGTTAAGTGAAATTTGGCCCATGGCACTCACAAAACAAGTGTGGAGGCCTAAACAAAAATAAAACGCAGATGCTTCTACATTAGCTACAGCAACACATTCACCACCAAAAGAGGATGATGCAACCCCTATTACATCGTCCACACCACCTGAAACATCCCCTTCAGTTGAGGATCTTTGAGCCCAATATTCACATTGGGGGATGAAGATGAGATGGTGGATTATGAATCTACGCCGGTTCGGGAAGGTATGGATATTAATATGGTATATTACTTACCTACCGAGTTTCGTGCTATATGTAAAGAAGGGGAGGTAGCCCAGCTGGATTTTGGTCCTAAGAATGCTATCTTCGAGAAACCAAAAGAACCGATGAAACACTTGAAGCCATTGTACCTCAAAGGTTATATTAACGGATCGCCGGTTGCTAGGATGCTCGTTGATGGTGGTGCTATGGTAAATCTTATGCCCTAATCGGTCTTCAAGAAGTTGGGGTTAGACGATAATGCATTTATGAAGACCAATATGGTACTTAATGGATTTGAGGGAAAAGAAAAAACAGAGGCCAAAGGTGTGATGTGCATGGAACTCACCGTGGGAAGTAAAACTTTGGCTACCACATTCTTCATCGCCGAGGTGCAAGGTAACTATAATGTTATATTAGGCCGCGCTTGGGTTAATGCTAACCAATGTGTGCCATCTACCATGCATCAATTCTTAATACAATGGGTCGATGATGAGGTAGAAGTCATTCACGCGGATAATTCGGCTTGTGTTGCTTTGGCCGATGCATCGGTGGATTGGAATCATCCCAATGTTACTTGCTTAACAGGGCGTGACCTCTCGGGGTTTGATTTCCTTAGTGCTACGAGGAACGGATTCATTCCCATCTCTTTAAAGCCGATTGGTGATAATCGGTTCCAAGGTATGATGTAAACAAGAAGTTAAAATCAACGACCGATATAAAATTATCGCCCTAAGCATAAACATGGCCGATATAGAAATTATTGCCTGAAGCACATAAAATGGCCGATGAAGTGTTGACATCGTCCTTAGAACAAACATGGTACAAGTTATTTTTCGGCATGCTAGCTTTGCCGAAAAACAGAGGGGCATGTGTTGACACCAGAATTTGGCACGGTCAAGAACTTAATTAATACCGCCTCAAATGGAGAAGTGATCTAAATAAAAAAGTTCTGTATTATCGATATGAACATCAAGTTTGGGCCATCGCCATCCGATCTCATCTCGCAGGCCGAAGTTGTGTTCGAAATACTGAGATTTTGTATTCAGAACACTATTCGGCTCATTACGCCTTCAAGACCGCCTCTTATGAAAAAATTATCTACACGGATTGTCTTCGTCTCGTCAAATCGATCGATTTTGATATAAAAATCATTTCAATCCAAGTTCGTATGCAAAAGTTAGAGCTATCGGAGTGTAGCCCTGTCATGAGGCGTGATGTGGCGCGCCCCACCAGATCTATGTCTGATGGTAGCGCGAGGGAACGGGTGTTTTGCGTAACAGTCCGTTTTGAGCGAGCAATTTGGCCTTCAAGACGACCTCTGATCAAAATATGTTCAACACAAAAGTTTTTTGTCTCGTCGAAACGGTAAAGATTGCTTTTGGACTCGTTTCCATCCGAGGTCGTTTGCTGCCTCAAACATGACCTGCAAGGTGCAGCCAGGTTGTAAGCCGAACCGTTTTGGAAAGTTTGACTCCGAGTTGGACCCAAACTAGGGTTTTGGACGTGAATCCAAGCCTTTTCCTTGCGCGGGAAGTCCAGCCGCCTCTTATATACCTAAGGGGTGACGGCCGATTGAACAACAACACACAATCGCAAAACACATCTACTTTTTACCCTAGTTTTACATCCCTCCCTTGTTCTTTCTATCTCATTCTTCGTTCGTTCTTCGTGTTGAAGGGCAGCGATCCTCGAGGCTCTAGGGGCGGGCGAACCGACCTAGGGCAGCCCATAGCCGCTGCACGTCCAGACGGGGTCCCACCCGGGCGCGTGGGGTTTCGGGTCCTGAAAAGCACCCGCCGGATTGCTTGCGTACCGCGCTTCCAGACGGGTCTCCTTCAACGTGAGCTGCGGTGCATCACCCTCGGTGTTGGAGGTACATGGTGACGTGTTCGTGTGCGAACAGTAAGGAACCTATGGTCCCAGAGTTTTCTCCCCCTCTTCCTTTGGCCTGAACGGGTTCTTGTCTGGCTGTAAAGATCTCCCGACCATCAGGGTCTTAGAAGGATATGCCTTATCAAATCCAAATCTTTCCAACACCTTCTGGGTGTAGGCCGACTGGTGCACTAGTAACCCATCAGGGGAATGTTCAAGTTGCAGACCTTGACAGAACTTGGTTTTACCCAAATCCTTCATCTCTAATTCCGACATCAGGTAGGAACTCGCTTCCTCAATATCCTCGGGCGTACCGATTATGTTTAAATCGCCCACGTACATCGAGATTATACAAAATTCATCTTGGGATCGCCGTATGAAAACACATGGGCAATCTTTATTGCTTGTGTAGCCCTTCTGATGAAGGAAAATGCTTAAGCGATTGTACCACATTCTACCAGATTGTCTGAATCCGTAAAGTGCCTTTTGAAGTTGAACACTATATAGACCCATGTTTTCTCTATCATGGTTCGGAACAGGGATACCTTCTGAAACCTTCATGTGTATGTTCGAATCCAAGTTACCATACAGGTAAGCAGTGATAACATCCATTAGTTTCATTTTTAAGCCCATGTCTACTGCCATTGAGATCAAGTATCTAAAGGTAACTCCATCCATGACCCGGGAATAAGTCTCCTCAAAATCGACACCTGGTCGTTGAGTGAACCCTTGAGCGACGAGCCCTGCTTTGTACCATACTACCTTATTATTTTGATCTCTCTTTCGAACAAAACCCCACCTATGGCCAACAGGGCGAATGTGGGGAGGAGTTCGACAAACTGGTCCGAACACCTTCCTTTTGCTGACAGATAATAATTCAGCAGTAATTGCCTGCTGTCAATCTTTCCAATCTGACCTTTTCTTGCAATCAGCGAGCGTGTTAGGCTCAGGGTCAAGATCTATGATTGAGGCAATTTTCGTAGCAAAGTTAATGTCGACAATCACTGTTGCTCGGTTCAGGGACTCCCCCGTACAAATATAATTTATGGCCATTTCGTCATGGAGAGCATCCGGCGCAAACACTTGCTCTACCAAATTTCCCATTATGGGAGCAAGGTCCTTTAGATTTCCGCGCCGATGTGTGCGATCACATCTCCGCTGGGTGTTTCCCCTATGGGAAAGTTTAGGTCTGGAATTTCGTGCACTGAATTTTCCGTACTTGTGCCAGGTCTCGACTGGCTCCTCGTTTCAATTTGGGGTACTTTGGTGACAGGATGTAATAAATCTCTCTTATCCTTTTTCGCCGGGCGTCCTCGAGTACTTGGGATTTGAGACGCCGGATCTCTCGTCCTTTTAGGCCTTTGGACGGGAGCGGGTATACCATCATTTTTCTTCGGTATTTCAGCCCTTTCCGGTGCATTGCGCGCGTGAAGATGCGATTTTATCACAGTCCTTAAGTCACTAAAGTGGCCAGGCAGTTGATTTGCTAATGACTGCAAATCTATTATCTTTTGGACTTCTCTCTCAGTCTCAGCAGTGCGCGTGCCACGTGATTTCTCGACTTTTAGCATCAAGGGGTTGATTCTCTCCCCCTAAAGTCGGGAAAAAATCCTCGTCAAAAATGCAATCAACAAAACGAGTCGTGTGACAGTCACCTGTCACGGGTTCCAGATACCTGATTATGGACACAGTCTCATAACCAACGTATATCCCCGAATTACGGAGCGGGCCCATCGCCGATCGCTGAGGTGGTGGTATTGGTACATATACCTGGCAATCGAACCTACAAAGGTGGGAAATTTTCGGTGCCGACCCTTGCACAAGTTGAACAGGAGAGTGGATGTTGTAGGCCGACGGTCTAAAGTTGATGAGATTGGCCGCGTGTAACACCGCATGGCCCCAACATGTAGTTGGTAAATTACAACCCTGAAGAAGCGGTCGGGCAATGAATTTAATTCTTTTAATCAATGCCTCGGCAAGTCCATTTTGTGTATGAACATGCGGTACCGAGTGCTCAACTTTGATTCCCATTGCCCTGTAATAATCATTGAACACATTTGAAGTAAATTCCCTAGCGTTGTCCATTCGAATAGACTTTATACGATAATCATGAAAATTATTCCTCATTTTTATGATCTAGAGATCAACTTTGCAAAGGCGTGGTTGAAAGTGCAACTATCCCTATGTGGCTTTGGTAATTACTAACAACATATAACTCATTGAACTAATGCTCTTTCAAGATGATCATTTCAGAAAGTTTAATGATTGACATGACATGAATTAGGAATGTGGACCCCTCAAAATGCTAAGAACACATATATATCGTCACACGAGGCTGGCGGTCAAGTCGTCATACCGTGTGTCCTCGACAAGGATGTCCGCTGTTCCGCTATTGCCATTGCCGTCCTTCGTGTCGGAGTCGCTCGACGCGAGCAGCCTCTGGTCCAGGGTCGGCATCGCGAGGGCCAATACACGCTTTCTGATTATTATTATTTTTGGTTTGAGCTGTGGTTTCTGAATTTCTGATTCCCTCGTGCCGGGTTCAAATCCTACGCAAGCCGCATTTAGTCCTAAATACTATCATTAGGGCGGTTAACAACCGAGGTGGTTAATTGAGGGAAGCCAGATCAAATCAAGGTGTTCGACAGGTTAGGAGCAGAGCATTCATCCACTTGGAACACCTGAATAATACGGGTTTTTTTCGCAGAAATTTACATTGCCAACATGTATTATTACAACATTGCATATCTTCTTCTAAAAAACTTTCAATCTATTTATAACCAATTTAAAACAACACAAATTACAACCAAATCCATGAACCTTCTACCAACAACTCCAAACACTCGAGTGAGCCGAAGACACACCGCCGAATAAATTGGTTGTCACGCCAACAAGTTCTCAAAAGAAATGTTTTGTGCCTCACTACGTCTTCACATTGTTCCACACTTGTTGGATCGAGCCAGTAAATCATCCTGTGAATCCGCGCCGATGTCGAGGCCATGGTTCTCTTGCTCCTCCCTCTCCCTGTCCTCGTCTTCCAAGGCGCACAACGTGGCCATGAAAAGCGACAGGAAGGTGAGCAGCACCAGCACCACAACCAGCAGCATCTGGAACCAGTTGCTGCTCCGCCTGGCCGCTGTCCCCAGAAAGGCGGGTGCGGCGAACGCCGTGTACGCAACCAACGCCGCCTTCGCGAGCGCCCTACGAACGGGGCTTATGTGCTGCGTCGTCGTCTCTAATTCGTAGACATCCGAGTCGTCGACGTCGTCGTAACCATCGGGGATATCCACTGCGACGTGGCGAGAAACGGCCAGCGGCGGGGTAGACGGGCCAACGACGGTCGCCGTGTAGCTTGCTGGGATCAACGGCTCGGACTCGGACACGAGCAGGGCGCGGCGGAGCGGCTCGGGAGACACGAGCAGGCAGAACATGCTGGCGGGTTGGCCGGAGGTCGACTTCGACGACAAAAAGTGGCTACCGATCGACCTGATTGCAACTGATCTATTGATGTCTCTAGCTTGGCTGTGCCGTGCGGCGATGGATTGAGACTGGAGCGGCGCACCCTCGCCCTTATATATGGCCATGGTACCGTGCACGCGTGGGGCCGGCCTCCTGGAGTTTCCCGATTCCGAGAATGACATTGTTGTCTCCCGAGCAAACCTTTGCCAATTCGGACTCGGCGTCCGTGTCACCGGCGAGCGACCCCCCATCTTGCCCTTGTTTAGTACTATAATGTTTTCTTGAATATCCGGTCGTGCAGTTAATACTACCAGGGCCTTTTCACCGGTTGCATGGCAATAGTTCAGATGGGTAGGTTCAATGTGTCTTAGACTTGACATAAGCGGTCATATTTTCTTGCGTTTATTTCAGAGTTTCTAACATTCCTCATTCGATAGGAGATGATATTCATGTAGACTATGAGACGTCTGTGATGCATTTTCATTCTCAAGATTTGTTGCTCGTTCTCTAAAAGAATATGAACGTATTTGGTTGCCTGCAACCATTTTGGCCCCCTTGCATTTATGGCCTGGTTGAGGTAATACAAACACTAAATTATGTTTTGCAATTCGTTTGATTGCATTGTATCACAAGGTCATTTGATACATATTGTTTGGTTAGCATCAATTAAGGGTTATGAATGTGGAGATGTAATAACATGGCATTTGGTCGCTCTGGCCTAATATTGTGGTCACTCATTCTCGGTATTGGTGACTTTACCACACTGAAACTATATAGGCAATACCAAATTAACATGTTTCGGTCCTACCTACTAAATTAATGGCAGTTCGTCCTATCAACTAACAAATGACACTACAAATGAAAAGTTCACCATCCTCGTCTTTTCCTTCTTCATCCTATATCTTCTTCTTCTTCCTTAAATCCGTGTCGCCTACGTTAGCCCACATTGTGCCAGTCCACTCCTACCTTTTGTTCTTCCAAGCTTCATTGCCATGTGTCTTCACACCATGGACAAACTCATCATCATCATCATCAGTCGTCACATCCTCCTCCTCCGACACATACTCATCAAAACCCCATTCTAAGATCCAGTTATAAAGAATGCAACATGCACGAACAAACTTAACTTGGGTGGAGAAAGGATGAAATGGCTTCCAATCCAAGATCTTAAATTAGTGCTCGGTAAGAGGAGTAGGGTTCTGTTCGGCCGGGGTAGTAGAAAGTTCCTAAAAATAGTCTAATGAAGTTTTTGCGCCGGGAGAGAACCATATAACCCTGAGAGGTTACCTAGGGAACCCTGACCACATGCACCTTCTGCCAGGATGGGGTGCTTGGGTGCACCAGGCACCCCCAGGTTCCTACTTCTGACCGCGGGTCTATTTTGACCCATAAAGACCTCATCTATTTTTGTGTATTTTTCCACGCTCACAAAAAGTGATTTTTTTACACATAACTTTTATTTCCTCTGGCATCTTTTTCGGTACTCTCTCTAGTTATTCTTAGCAACTGAAGATAAGCTCAAGGTAAAATGTTGTAAAGGTGATCGAATATGCATGAAAGTGGATTATAAATCTTATGAAATTTGTGATGCAATATGCACGTATCACTTTTGATTATGGTATGGAAATAGGAAAATTGAGTTTGCTCTTAATCTTAATTCCCTCAAAATAAATTGCAGCCAATCAAAATTAGAAAGATTTTAGTATAGATGGAGTTCTCCATCATTTTAAAATATTAAACTTGAGGAAGTACATCATTATGCTATAGCAATATGTTGGATTCTACACATTGATCTTGCTAAACTTGATGATACACACTTTTTTGAGGGGCGCTTTCTAACTTCTTCTGCTGGTCTTTTCCTTAAAAACATGATGCATAACACTTAGATTTTTTTGAGGCACTCTCGCCAAGCTTTATTCAAATCTCCAAAATGTTTACAGGTAAAAATAGCAGCTCCCCTGGTTGGCCTAACTATGCATGCCTACCAAACTCGAGAGTTAAAACGTGCTTAGCGAGATTGTGAGCCTCGAAGTTCGAGCTCCTAGACTCATGAACGATATATTACAAACTGAAAAACACAATCTATTATTTCGTGTACTATGGCACCATGCTCAGCCGCTGAATTCTGCTTGATGTAGTTCACCACCGTCTTGCAATCTGAGCAATTTGAGTTTAATTGACATAGAGACCTTCTGCAATTGCTTGTCCTTCACAAATAGCTAGAGCTTCCAGCGTGGTCGGGTCTGAGATAAATCTGAAATTGATCGCGGAAGCTCCCAAAAATTTGCCACCTTGATATCTGCAAACTACCGCTACTGCTCCATGCTCTCCCTCTCTTCCTACTGCCGCATCAGCATTTATTTTGGGAACTCCTTCAGGTGGGGGCTGCAGCACTGATGGCCTCGCAATAGGGACCTTGATCACCAACCGTGCCTTCTTCTTAATGATCTCAAAATCATAAAATCTATATTTTGTGGAATCCTTCTCTAACAAGGGCATGACTTTGGCCCAACGAGTCAACAATGTTTTGCACTAGTTCACGTGAGATATACTCAAAGATTCATTTAAATTGGTCATGGCCAGTGTCTTACTTGGTATAATTAAACAATAAACCCACTACAACAAAAACTGCATTTAGAGACATCATATTCCAAACTTAGAGACGCGTTATTTCATCTCTAGGAAACCATAGAGTCGACTTAGTAAAGCATCTTTGGAGTGTCTCCCCACGGACCGTGTCGTGGTTTTGTCACGGCAGATGTCCTGGAGAAAGGACTTAGTCGTGGAGCCATCGCAACGGGTTAGCTTGAAGGGGTTAAAGCGGACACAGGGACGCAGAGAGTTTTATACTAGTTCGGCCCTTCGATGAAGGTAAAAGCCTACGTCTAGTTGTGATGGAATTGATGGGGTTTCGATGACTAGGGAGCAAACAAGCTTCGCCTAAGTCTCGAGTTCTTGTTGTCTGTCTCTGAACCGCCGCCGGGTCGTCCCCTTATATACACGGGTGACGCCCGTCGGTCCACAGAGTCCCAACACCGGTTCATACTCATATCCCGGTTGGTCTCTCCTTATTCCTATCTTACAACACAAGTTTACATACCAAGCCGGTTTACAGCTACAGGTCTTAAACCGACTACAGGGCTTGGGCCCTTATCTTCCTCCTTGGGCTTTAGCACCCTTGAACTACTAACGACGTTAACCCGGCCCAGATAGGCCGGTTTACGCCCAGTAGTAATATCCCCAACATTAGGCCCCAGATTGATTTGAACTGGTTCATGTCAATCCTTAGCAAAAAATCTTCGTCTTCAACGTCTTCTTGTTTTGTTGAACCGCTGTGATGTCACCTTCTCTGGTTGCTGTAAACCGGCATGACGTCATCATAAAGACAACATTTATGATATCTTCTTTGTTTAATAGATCCGCGATAACCGAGGCGACAGCTCCGCTTCCAAGATTTGTGGTTCCTTGATTCACGCGCCTCACACATGTCTCTTGCCTTATAAATAGGACCGAAAGGTCATTTCTTTTCTCCCCTTCATCCCCTTTCTCTTCGTCTTCCTCGCGTCGCCAGCCTCGGAGCTCCGCCACCGCCGTTGCCCTCTGCACCGTCTTGGGCCGCTGCATCAACCTGAACGCACCAGAGCACTGCGGTAGCTTTCCGCATCTTCCTCGATTCCGGTAAGCCTTCTGTTCTTCTTAACATAGATCTTATTCTAGGGTTTCGTGTTCTTGCCGTGCTCATCATTTGTTCATGCTCGTACCCAGACTCCTGGATAGATCTGTGAAACCCTTCTCTGATTAACAGTAGCTTTTAGCATCCGCCTGTAGTTTCATGCTCGAGTCCGTAGATCTCATCTATATATCTACCCATTGATTCACTTCCGCTCTGCTTTAAGTCTTTGAATATTTTTTCTTCTTTTCTGAACTTGCTTCAGATCCATTGTTGTAATGAGACCTTGTGAAACCTGTTTCTGCATCCTTAGCCATCCGCAACCTCAATTGCTTTCAATGTTTAGATCAGGCGGTTTAACTTAATATAGAAAAAGTTAATAAACCGGTATATACCATTAGTCCCCTTGTTGAACCGCCAGAACTACTTTAGCCGTATGACACCGCTTCATAGAACTCCGGTTTAAATATAGTTGTCTCCGGTTTAACATTGTTTAGACCTGTGTATACTTTTACCCAACACATTCTTGAACCGGAATCACTTATTTTGTAGACTTTACCATGGCCAAACAAGTATATGAGTGCAACTGGGTTCCTTCTCGTGTCACAGAAACTCAACTGAACAACTTAGTCTTGACCGGCGCCTTAAGCAGCAAAAATACTATCCATTGGAGGGTCCCTGGTAATGAATGTCCTCCCACACCTCAAGAGGGAGAGGTTGTCGTCTTCGCAGATCACTTAGCCCGGGGTTTTAACCCGCCCGGCTCTAAATTTTACCGGGATGTCTTAGCCAATTTTCAACTCCGCCCGCAAGAAACTGGGCCCAACTCTGTTAGCAACATACGTCACTTCCAAGTGCTCTGTGAGGCATACTTTCAAGAAGAACCCACAGTTGAGTTGTTTAGAGACTGCTTTCATCTAAACCGCCGCACAGAATTCACTGATGGTTCCAATACGGAACTGGGTGGTGTGGCGATTCAGAAAAGAAAGGAGGTCACTTACCCTCACGCCAAACTGCACAGCCACCCCAAGGAGTGGAATCAATCATGGTTCTATTGCAAAGACACCTCCCCTGCTAATGAAAATCCTTTGCCTGGCTTTCGTCCGGAGCGGCTTAGCAATACACAACCCTTTCCGCAAAAGGTTGACTGCCAATGAGAGAAGTAAATATGCTCCTCAACTATCCAAGCTCAGAGCCTTCATGGCCAACGGTTTAACAGGACTTGATCTCGCACGCTGTTGGATATCATGGAGCATACTGCCCCTCAGCCAGCGCTCCGGTTTAATGTGCGAGTATACCGGTAGTGTCGATGACCCACTCCGACATGTTAACATCCAGCTCACAGATGACGAGGTCACAGAGGCTGCGAAGAAAATGTTGAACGAACCGGAACACCTCTGCGCTCGAACCGGCCTGCTCCCCTTCTGTGCTACCAACAAACCGCCAGCTGTAAGATTTTGACTGTACTTTTTACTGAACATGTCATTGTTATTTCTGTATATTCTTTAACATCAACTACTGCTTTAAACAGGGTGATGATCCATTTTGGAGCAAGAAGCTTTCTTAGGAGAAACCAGAAAAAACAGATAAACCGGAAAGACCAATCCGGCCAAAAACCAAAGTCATTAAAAGGCCTGCTCATAAGAGGAAAACCACTGCATCCTCTGATCCGCCCGCTGATGACGATGTGGGTAATCCGGACCTTGAGGTAGAACTTGATTCACTTGGCTTACTTTTCACACGCCTTATTGATGATAATATTTGTCAGGATGATGCCGAAGCTAGTCATGCTGATGCTGCAGAGGTAATTATTCTCTCTTCTGATTCGGAACTTTTGCCTTCACTAAAAACCCGTCAGGCAAACCGGAAAGTTAAATTTTCTCATCCTCTTGCTTACTTGGATCCCAAATTTCTTATGAAGACCCAACAACACGAAGCTCGCCGCACAACTCGGCACAGCGGCCAGGTAGTTACCTCCGCCGGTTTACCAAACAGCCCGGTTTGGAAACGCCGTTCAGAGGTCTCTAATTTGCTTGTCAGTGCTTGTCCTAAAGCGGGTTGTTTTCGTCAACCTCTTAATCCATCTGACTCCGATTATCAGGTTACTTCCCACTCATCCTCTGGCGAGTCATCGGCTACTCAGCTGCCACCGCTCAAAACGGTGCCTGGGTAAGCTTATCATAATATTTCTGATACATCACGTTGGAACATATGCTGTATTTGATTTTGATTACTCCTTCTAGGGCCAAGCCTAGGCCAAGCAAGAAGGCCCGCCTGGATAAAGTGGCCGAGGAGCATGCCGTTCCTGAACCGGATAAAACACCAGATCTGGAAGCGGCCATTCGCGAAGATATACCCAACGACCCCCCACTGCAAGGTGATGACGTTATTGCCGAAAAAAGGCCTGTAGATACCTCAAGCCCTGCTGACCAGCCCGGAAGCCCCATCCGGATTGAGAAATCCACCAGTCCAATCCGGCCTGCCGACAAACCAACTGCCACTGGTCAAACCGGTGATGCCAAGGATGATGATGTTGTGATTACTGGCATTGGCCGTACTGAACCAAATAATCCAGTCGCCTTATCCAAGCATTCTGCCAAAGAAGAATTTGCTGCCATTGGCAAAGGCAAGTGGAATGTTGACCTGGCGACATATGCTGCTATGAATGCCCAAGATCTTCATCCCGGTTATCTGAACCGGCTGTATACCAGCCGTGACTATGAAGCCGGTCTGGTGAATATGATGAAAGAAAAATTTGAGGTAACTTCCATGTGCTTTTTCGTGCCTGGATATTGCAATCTTTATTAACTCTCCTAGCCCCCAAGGGCCGATTTGTAATCTTCTTTCAAACCGGGACTTACTAATATAAATCTGAATGCTTCAAAATTCACCGATGTAGCCCCCAAGGGCTGGTTCAACTTAATGTAGTTAAACCGGGACTTTAGTAATTAACATGGTAGCATCAGTACTCATTTGAGCAAATAGCCATTAGCTCCCAAGTGCCAAATTGAATACTTGTATTGAACTTGGGACTTTGCAATCAATTGAAAGATGAAGATCAAATATGCATTAGCCCCCAAGTGCCAAGTGCATAACTTGTTATGTGGTTGGTACTTCAATTCTTGTACCATTTGTTAAATCATATGACTGTCTGTATGTAGGCTGAGCTGAAGACCAAAGAAAGCCAACTCGCCGATCTTCAAGAAAATTTGAAATCCCAACAAGCTGAAACCTCAAAGGAGAAAGAGGAGTTGACCAGCACTTTAAGCGTCATGGAACATCTTAAGGAGGGCTTTAAGAAAGAGCGGGCGGATTGGGCCACTGAGAAGGCCGCTTTGACGAAGAAAGTTGAAACTGCTGAAGCCGCCCTTAAACCGGTGGTAGATGAGCTGACCAGCGTAAAGCGTAAGCTTCCTTTGACTTCTGTAATCATTTAACCTTCCTATGATAGGTGCGGTTTGTGAACTTGTTGTAAGGTTGCAGGTACACGCATTGGTCACTTGGGGTCAGATGTGCGGAAGAAGTTGAAGGCTGCCTATACACTGATAGAACAATTGTATACTGGTGCGCAGCGTATCATATCAACTGCATCCTATAACAACCCGACACCTACCTTGATCCAAGACACTCTGAAGAGATTGTCGATGCTCCCTGCCCGGGTTGAAGAGCTGAAGAAATCCGCTGCTCGAACCGGTGCTATCAATGCCTTAATCCGGGCAAAAGCGTGGGTGCCGGATTTTGACCCTGTTGAAGCGGCGCAAGGCTACCCTCACTTAAAGGAAGATGGTTCAGAATTCAATGAGGAGGACTTGAGGGTGATAAACCGGGAGGTGAGCCCTCTAGCTTGTCAATTGGTGGAAGAAGCAGACTTGTCTCATTACCAAGCCTAATATGATAATCAGAACAAACGAGTGGCTGCACCAATTCCTGAAGCGGAGAATCTGACCCCTCCAATCCGTAAGCATACTTACGCTCCTAATATTGATCCGTCATTGCTGATCCATGAGGAAACTGTCTTTAAAGCCTTAATGGGAATCGACTGGACAACTGTTGATTTCCAGCCACTGGGTAGAGAAGCAGAAGCTGAAGCGGCGCAGGATGACCCGCAACCATCAGACCGAGCTGGCGACCAAGCTTGAACCGGAGGCCGGTGTAAATGGCGGGTCTTTTATATTCCGCTGAAAACAATGATCTTATTTGGGCACCATGTTGCCTTGTAATAGGGTAGCCAATACTCTTGCTTCTGAGATGCCTTCGTGCATCGGTCCTGATACCTTTGTTTTGAAAGATCGAATCCTTCAATCTATATTTCCTGCAATCACAAAATCTTAAACTGCCACGGCGGTTGTACCGTCAGCCGGTTTATGATCTTTATATATATAAGGAAATTGAGGTATATGATCAAATTTTGTGATACAAAATACCTGCCATCACTGGGCATGAAGTTGGCTTAGCCAATCTTGAAGCAGAGGTCTATAAACCTATACCGTCAAAGGATGAAACAACTCCTATGTATACAATGCTGGTTTACCATGTAAACCGTGCCGATTTATGATGAACACCCTGTTACTCCATAATGGGATGTTAACAGAAAAAAGTCAAACCAGGCAAATAATCTCCGGATTAAAAATGGCCCGGGTTCCGTCAATTGACAGTTTGAACCGGCTTAAAACATTGTCGGTTTAAAAAATGCAACAAAAATAAAGCAACAGTTATTTAAGAAAAAATATTTAAAGCAAAGGTAATAATAAAACGGTTTGCAAAAAGAGGCTATATTGAGCCGATCAGATGGTGTTACCATGGTCGGACACGACCAAGCTCCCGATAGGTGTAGCTATTGTTCAAGTCAGCCAGGTCCCCAAATGAAACCGTGGCATTATGCCGATCAAGAGGCGTGGCAATGGTTCGGGTTCGACCAAGCCCCCAAGTGATTCTATGGCCTGAGGCCGATCAAGAGGCATGACTGGTTCAGACTTGACCATGTCCCCAAGTGATCTGGTGGCTTTCGCCTATCAAAAGGTGTTGCATTGGTTCGGACACGACCAAGCCCCCAAGTGATGTTTATAAAACTTTCAAGGGGTAAACCGGAGGCCGCTTTAAGACAGAACAACTCCGTGTAACCACACATGATGTAAAAGAACAGATACCCCGCTTTAGCTGAGGCTCCGGTTTATTATATTGATCATAATATATACACTGTCATAATATGTACATAAGTAGAGCCGATGGCTCAGGTATAGTAAGGCCGAAGATGAGCTATGTTCCACGGTCTGTTGGTCTCCTCTTCTGATGTACGTGAGTCTTTATGCTCTCGAATATCGATCAGATAGTATGACCCGTTGCACAGATTCTTGCTGATCACGAAAGGTCCCTCCCAAGGTGGGGATAACTTATGCATGTCAGTCTGATCTTGGATGAGCCGAAGCACCAAATCTCCTTCTTGAAAGGTTCTGGTTCTGACTCAGCGACTGTGATAACAACGAAGATCCTGTTGGTAAATCACCGAGCGGGCAGCTGCTATGTCACGCTCCTCATCCAACAGGTCCAAAGCATCTTGTCGTGCCGTCTCGTTGTCCGCTTCAACATAAGCCGCCACACGAGGTGAGTCATGACGGACATCACTGGGGAGAACCGCCTCCGCTCCGTAGACCATGAAGAATGGTGTGTATCCTGTGGATCTGTTGGGCATAGTATTGATACTCCATAACACAGATGGTAGCTCTTCTACCCAACAACCCGGTGTCCTCTGCAAAGGAACCATAAGCCGGGGTTTGATGCCTCTCAAGATCTCTTGATTAGCTCTTTCTGCTTGACCATTGGACTGTGGGTGGGCTACTGATGAAACGTCAAGCCGGATGTGCTCACGCTCACAGAACTCCTTCATGGCCCCTTTGGACAAATTGGTACCATTATCTGTGATGATACTGTGTGGAAAGCCAAACCGGAAAATCACCTTTTTGATGAACTGAACCGCCATAGCCGCATCACACTTGTTAATAGGTTCTGCCTCCACCCACTTTGTAAACTTCTCAACCGCCACCAGGAGGTGGGTTTTCTTATCCTTGGACCTTTTGAAAGGCCCAACCATATCCAGCCCCCAAGTCGCAAACGGCCAAGTGATTGGAATCATTCTCAATTCTTGAGGCGGCACATGAGCACGTCTTGAAAACTTTTGGCAACCATCACATCGCCTGACCAGATCCTCTGCATCAGCATGAGCAGTTAACCAATAGAAGCCATGGCGAAAAGCTTTAGCCACCAATGATTTTGAACCGGCGTGGTGACCGCAATCTCCTTCATGGATCTCACGCAAAATTTCATAGCCTTCTTCAGGGGACACACAGCGTTGAAACGCCCCTGAAACACTGCAATGATGCAACTCGCCATTGACGACAGTCATGGACTTGGATCGCCGGATTATGTGTCGAGCCAGAGTCTCATCCTCTAGTAACTCGCCCCGGTTTATGTACGCAAGATAAGGGAGCGTCCAATCCGGAATGACATGAAGAGCTGCCACCAACTGAGCCTCCGGATCAGGAATAGCCAAATCCGCTTCACCAGGGAGCTTGACCGACGGGTTGTGCAGCACATCAAGAAAAACATTATGCGGGACCGGTTTATGTTGAGAGCCCAACCGGCTTAAAGCGTCCGTCGCTTCATTCTTCCGACGGTCCACGTGGTCCACCTGATAGCCCTTGTAGTGACCTGCAACAATATCCACCTCACGACGATATGCAACCATGAGTGGGTCCTTGGAATCCCAAGTGCCGGACACCTGTTGAGCCACTAGGTCTGAGTCACCGAAGCACTTAACCCGGCTTAGATTCATCTCCTTAGCCATCCGGAGACCATGGAGCAAGGCTTCATACTCAGCTGCATTGTTAGTACAGGGAAACATTAAGCGGAGAACGTAGCAGAACTTGTCACCTCATGGGGAAGTTAATATGACTCCAGCCCCCTAGCCCTCCAATTGCCTGGATCCGTCAAAATGGATGGTCCAATATGTGTGATCCGGCTTCTCTTCAGGTGCTTGCAACTCCATCCAATCATTGATGAAATCAACAAGTGCTTGAGACTTCACCGCCGTTCGAGGTACGTACTTCAACCCGTGCGGCCCAAGCTCTATAGCCCACTTGGCAATCCGGCCAGTCGCTTCCCGGTTCTGGATGATATCGCCTAGGGGAGCAGAACTGACCACTGTGATGGGGTGCCCTTGGAAATACTGCTTCAGCTTTCGGCTTGCCATGAAAACTCCATATACCAGCTTCTGCCAATGTGGATACCTTTGCTTGGATTCAATAAGTACCTCGCTGATATAGTAAACCGGATGCTCCTTGCCTGCCTCCTTTCGCTCCACTACAATAGCCACACTGACCGCCCGAGCATTAGCACCAACATATAGCAGCAATGGCTCCTTATCAACGGGAGCAGCGAGCACAGGCGGATTGGCCAATTGCCGCCTTAGGTCCTCAAATGCCTCATCCGCAGCAGAACTCCAGACGAATTGATCCGTTTTCTTCAACATCTGATACAAAGGGATTGCCTTCTCACCAAGGCGGCTGATAAACCGGCTCAACGCGGCAATCGGGCCTGCCAAGCGTTGAACATCATTGATACACTTCGGTTTAGCCAGGGAGGTGATGGCTGTGATCTTCTCCGGATTAGCCTCGATTCCCCTGTTGGACACCAGAAAACCCAATAACTTGCCTGCCGGTACACCAAAGACACACTTGGCCGGATTGAGCATCATCTTGTACGTCCTCAGGTTATCAAAGGTTTCCTTCAAATCGTCAACCAGAGTCTCCTTCTCCTTTGACTTGACCACGATATCATCCACATAAGCATGTACATTACGGCCAATCTGCTTGTGAAGGCAATTCTGTACACACCGTTGATAAGTAGCCTGAGCACTCTTGAGCCCAAAAGGCATAGACACATAGCAGAAGGCTCCAACGGGAGTGACGAATGCCATCTTATCCTGGTCTTTAACCGCCATTTTGATCTGATGATAACCAGAATATGCATCTAAAAAACTCAAACGCTCGCAACCCACCGTAGCATCAATGATTTGATCAATACGAGGAAGGGCAAAAGGATCTGCTAGACATGCCTTATTAAGGTCTGTGTAATCCACACACATACGCCAGGTGCCATTTTTCTTAAGGACCATCACCGGATTAGCAAGCCACTCAGGGTGAAAAACTTAAACAATAAAGCCAGCTGCTAAGAGCCTGGCGACTTCTTCTCCAATAGCGTTACGCCTTTCTTCGTTAAACCGGCGGAGGAACTGCTTCACCGGTTTGTACTTAGGATCCACATTAAGAGTGTGCTCAGTGAGTTGCCTCGGTACACCTGGAGTGTCAGAAGGCTTCCATGCAAAAATGTCCCGATTCTCACGGATGAACTCGATGAGCGCGCCTTCCTATTTCGGATCCAGGTTGGCACTGATGCTGAACTGCTTGGACGAATCGCCAGGTACGAAGTCAACAATCTTAGTCTCGGCTGTCGATTTGAATTTCAGGGCCGGATCATGCTCCGTAGTCGGCTTCTTCAACGGAGTCATGTCTGCCGGATCAACATTGTCCTTGTAATACGTCAGCTCCTCAGTGGCACAAACCAACTCTGCATAGGCCGCATCTCCTTCCTCGCACTCCAAAGCGACTTTACGGCTTTCGTGAACCGTTATTGTCCCCTTGTGACCCGGCATCTTGAGCTGTAAGTACACATAACAGGGCCGTGCCATAAATTTGGTGTAGGCCGGTCGCCCAAACAAGGCGTGATATGGACTTTGGATTTTTACCACTTCGAACGTCAGTGTCTCCGACCTGGAATCATGATCATCTCCAAAAGCCACTTCCAGAGCTATCTTGCCAACAGGATATGCTGACTTGCCAGGTACCACACCATGGAACACCGTATTGGACGGTTTGAGATTTTTATCTGTTAGTCCCATACGACGGAAGGTCTCATAGTACAAAATATTGATGTTGCTCCCTCCATCCATGAGCACCTTGGTGAACTTGTAACCTCCCACCTGAGGAGCCACTACTAAGGCCAATTGACCTGGATTGTCAACCCGGGGAGGATGATCCTCTCTGCTCCATATGATTGGCTGCTCGGACCAATGTAGATAACGGGGCACGGCCGGTTCAACAGAGTTGACTGCCCGCTTCTGAACCTTCCTGTCCCGCTTGTCCAAGCTAGTGGTGAAGACATGATACTGCCCACTATTCAACTGCTTTGGGTTGCTCTTGTAACCCGATTGTTGCTGCTGCTGGTTGTAACCACCCTGGTTATTCTGATTATTTTGATTGTTATGTCCGCCCGGATTACCATTAAATCCTGAACCGGAATTTCCTCCACCGTAACCTGGGCCGGATCCAGAGCCACCGCCGGAGCCGTGATCATACTGTAAAGCATTAGAATTCTTGAACTCGTGCATGATGTAGCAATCCTTCCAAAGGTGGTTTGCTGGCACCTCCTTCGTCCCATGCTTTGGACAGGGTTGGTTCAATAGATAATTTAAGCGGTCCGGGTTAGGGTTAGGCGCTCCACTGCGATTCGGCGGTTTACCCTTGCGTCTCTGGCCCTTGTCCTGTGCGTTGGTATTAGCCATGAAATCCATGTTGCCATCCGCCTTACGCTTGCTTCTGCCACCATTACCTGTCGAATGATGTTGCTGACCTTTGGAGATGCCGTTCTTCTTTCCCTTCCCTGTCTTGTCATCATCAGACTCGGGATCCTTGGTACTATCAGAATCAGCATGCTTTACCAAAGCGGCCATGAGAGTCCCCATGTCAGTGCAGTGGTGCTTCATCCGCCCTAACTTCAACTTCAGGGGCCCAAACCGGCAATTGCCTTCCAGGGTTATAACCGCGGTGTCAGCATTGATGCGGTCTGATGAATGCAGAACTTGCGAGACCCGGCGCACCCAATGAGTCGTTGATTCTCCTTCCTACTGGACACAGGCAGCTAGATCCACTATTGACATAGGCTGCTTACACGTGTCTTTGAAATTACTGATAAACCGGGCTCGTAACTGGGCCCATGAACTGATAGAATTGGCCGGTAAGCTTTTTAATCAAGTACGGGCCGTTCCTTCAAGCATCATGGTGAAATACTTTGCACATGCTGCCTCATCCACATCAAGCATCTCCATGGCCATCTCATAGCTCTCCACCCATGTCTCTGGAGGTTGATCCGCCGTATAATTTGGTACCTTGCGCGGGCCCTTGAAATCCTTGGGCAGGCGCACATTGCGTAAAGCGGGGACAAGGCAAGGCACCCCCAAAGAACTAGAGGTAACTCCAGGCTCGACCGAGGTAGTTGGACGAACCGGTGTAAGCTGACGGGCTTGATACTGCGCCGCTAACTCGGCCTCCCTGCACGCTCGGGCCCGGTCCACCACCTCCTGAGCATTATCGACACCACCTGCCGGGTTGTTATCACGGGGCGCTCCATGTCATGCATTACTTGACACGGCCAGTTCATCCATATGCCTGCTATAGCTCCGGCTTGGACGAGGGGTAGAATGGATCCGGTCGCGGCTGTATGAATACGCTTCCTGTTGGACCAAAGCTGTCCTAAGGAGCTCCTTGACCCGGCGCGTCTCTATCACCTGCGGCGAATCACCTTCGATTGGAATGGCCTCCAGCCGTGCCGCATCAGCAACGAGATTGTCCATCGGGTTGGAGTAGTGACCCGGGGGCGTTGAAACAGCCTGAGGTACAACAATGTTATGGTGAGGTAGATCTATCAAATGGGGCTGAACTGGCGCGCCCGTCCCAGGTGCTTCCGTCCGGTTTACCGCTGGCGGATGACTGGTTCCTGCCCCTGGGGTATTGAAGAGATCTCTGGCTTCGAAGACCGAAGGCAAACGGGATCTGTATTTCCTCTTCATGACTTCATGTGATGCGTTTTGATCCAACATGAGCCTGTAAGCTTGCGCATCCAAAGCGGCTCGTTCTGCAGCCATCCTGGTATTTTCAGGTGCTAGGTCTGCTTTGGCCTGGGTGGTCTGTTCCCTCACTGTTGCAATCTCCGCGTTGTGAGCTTCCTGGTCCGCTGGGTTAGCCTCTTCCATGAGCGCAGCCAACGCATCAAACAGATCTGATAAAACCTGAGCCGGTGGGCGCACAGGGCCTCCTGCCCCGGCAGCCGTCGCTGCTACTGAACCAGAGATCATGGGCGCAGCGGTCGAAGAGTGAACCACTGCTTGTGTACCAGCCATGAATATTCCAACTCGGTTGGGCAGATCCGAGGGATCCAGAATATTGTCGCCATCGGAACAGCCCCCAATCCGGCCATCTTGCAGTTGATATAGAGATTATGTTTCTCCAGTTGATGACTCGTCACCAGAGTAAACGACGGTCTCGCCACCAGATTCCGATTCGTCCTCATAACTTCCTATTGGGGAACGTAGTAATTTCAAAAAAAATCCTACGCACACGCAAGATCATGGTGATGCATAGCAACGAGAGGGGAGAGTGTTGTCTACGTACCCTCGTAGACCGAAGCGGAAGCGTTGACACAACGTAGAGCAAGTAGTCGTACGTCTTCCCGGTCCAACCGATCCAAGCACCGTTACTCCGGCACCTCCGAGTTCTTGGCACACGTTCAGCTCGATGACGCTCCCCGGGCTCCGATCCAGCAAAGCTTCGGGAAGGAGTTCCGTCAGCACGACGGCTTGGTGACGATCTTGATGTTCAACCGTCGCAGGGCTTCGCCTAAGCACCGCTACAATATGATCGAGGTGTAATATCGTGGAGGGGGGCACCGCACACGGCTAAGGAACGATCACGAAGATCAACTTGTGTGTTCTAGGGTGCCCCCTTGCCCCCATATATAAAGGAGGGAGGGGGAGGTGCGGTCGGCCCCTTTGGGGTGCGCCTGGAGGAGTCCGGGAGTAGGACTCCTCCCTCTTGCCTTGTTGGAGAAGGAAAGGGGGAAGGGGAAGAGGAAAGGGGGGCGGCGCCCCCCTTCCTTGTCCTATTCAAACTAGGGGGGAGGGGGCGCGCGGTCTGCCCTGGCCGGCCCTCCTCTTCTCCTTAAGGCCCATGTAGGCGCAATAACCCCCCGGGGGGTTCCGGTAACCCCCGGTACTCCGGTAAATCCCGATTTCACCCGGAACGATTCTGATGTCCAAATATAGGCTTCCAATATATCGATCTTTATGTCTCGACCATTTCAAGACTCCTCGTCATGTCCGTGATCACATCCGGGACTCCGAACAACCTTCGGTACATCAAAATACATAAACTCATAATGAAACTGTCATCGTAACGTTAAGCATGCGGACCCTACGGTTCGAGAACAATGTAGACATGACCGAGAAACGTCTCCGGTCAATAACCAATAGCGGAACCTGGATGCTCATATTGGTTCCTACATATTCTACGAAGATCTTTATCGGTCAGACCGCATAACAACATACATTGTTCCCTTTGTCATCGGTATGTTACTTGCCCGATATTCGATCGTCGGTATCCTATACCTAGTTCAATCTCGTTACCGGCAAGTCTCTTTACTCATTCCGTAATACATCATCCCGCAACTAACTCATTAGCTGCAATGCTTGCAAGGTTTAAGTGATGTGCATTACCGAGAGGGCCCAGAGATACCCCTCCGACATTCGGAGTGACAAATCCTAATCTCGAAATACGCCAACCCAACAAGTACCTTCGAAGACACCTGTAGAGCGCCTTTATAATCACCCAGTTACGTTGTAACCTTTGGTAGCACACAAAGTGTTCCTCCGGTAAACGGGAGTTGCATAATCTCATAGTCATAGGAACATGTATAAGTCATGAAGAAAGCAATAGCAACAAACTAAACGATCAAGTGCTAAGCTAACGGAATGGGTCAAGTCAATTAGATCATTCATCTAATGATGTGATCCCATTAATCAAATAACAACTCTTTGTCTATGGTTAGGAAACATAACCATCTTTGATTAATGAGCTAGTCAAGTAGAGGCATACTAGTGACACTCTTGTTTGTCTATGTATTCACACATGTATTATGTTTCCGGTTAATACAGTTCTAGCATGAATAATAAACATTTATCATGAAATAAGGAAATAAATAATAACTTTATTATTGCCTCTAGGGCATATTTCCTTCAGTCTCCCACTTGCACTAGATTCAATAATCTAGATTACACAGTAATGATTCTAACACCCATGGAGTCTTGGTGTTGTTCATGTTTTGCTCGTGGAAGAGGCTTAGTCAACGGGTCTGCTACATTCAGATCCGTATGTATCTTGCAAATTTCTATGTCTCCCACCTGGACTAGATCCCGGATGGAATTGAAGCGTCTCTTGATGTGCTTGGTTCTCTTGTGAAATCTGGATTCCTTCGCTAAGGCAATTGCTCCAGTATTGTCACAAAAGATTTTCAATGGACCCGATGCACTAGGTATAACACCTAGATCGGATATGAACTCCTTCATCCAGACTCCTTCATTTGCTGCTTCCGAAGCAGCTATGTACTCCGCTTCACATGTAGATCCCGCCACGACGCTTTGCTTAGAACTGTAGCAACTGACAGCTCCACCGTTCAATATAAACACGTATCCGGTCTACGATTTAGAATCGTCCGGATCAGTGTCAAAGCTTGCATCAACGTAACCATTTACGATGAGCTGTTTGTCACCTCCATAAATGAGAAACATATCCTTAGTCCTTTTCAGGTATTTCAGGATGTTCTTGACCGTTGTCCAGTGATCCACTCCTGGATTACTTTGGTACCTCCCTGCTAGACTTATAGCAAGGCACACATCAGGTCTGGTACACAGCATTGCATACATGATAGAGCCTATGGCTGAAGCATAGGGAACATCTTTCATTTTCTCTCTATCTTCTGCAGTGGTCGGGCATTGAGTCTTACTCAACTTCACACCTTGTAACACAGGCAAGAACCCTTTCTTTGCTTGATCCATTTTGAACTTCTTCAAAACTTTGTCAAGGTATGTACTTTGTGAAAGTCCAATTAAGCGTCTTGATCTATCTCTATAGATCTTAATGCCCAATATGTAAGCAGCTTCTCCGAGGTCTTTCATTGAAAAACTCTTATTCAAGTATCCCTTTATGCTATCCAGAAATTCTATATCATTTCCAATCAGTAATATGTCATCCACATATAATATTAGAAATGCTACAGAGCTCCCACTCACTTTCTTGTAAATACAGGCTTCTCCAAAAGTCTGTATAAACCCAAATGTTTTGATCACACTATCAAAGCGTTTATTCCAACTCCAAGAGGCTTGCACCAGTCCATAAATGGATCGCTGGAGCTTGCACACTTTGTTATCTCCCTTTGGATCGACAAAACCTTCTGGTTGCATCATATACAACTCTTCTTCCAGAAATCCATTCAGGAATGCAGTTTAACATCCATTTGCCAAATTTCATAGTCATAAAATGCGGCAATTGCTAACATGATTCAGACAGACTTAAGCATCGCTACAGGTGAGAAGGTCTCATCGTAGTCAATCCGTTGAACTTGTCGAAACCCTTTTGCAACAAGTCGAGCTTTGTAGACAGTAACATTACCGTCAGCGTCAGTCTTCTTCTTGAAGATCCATTTATTCTCAATTGCTTGCCGATCATCGGGCAAGTCAACCAAATTCCACACTTTGTTCTCATACATGGATCCCATCTCAGATTTCATGGCTTCAAGCCATTTTGCGGAATCTGGGCTCACCATCGCTTCTTCATAGTTCGTAGGTTCATCATGATCTAGTAGCATGACTTCCAGAACAGGATTGCCGTACCACTCTGGTGCGGATCTTACTCTGGTTGATCTACGAGGTTCTGTAGTAACTTGATCTGAAGTTCTATGATCATCATCATTAACTTCCTCACTAATTGGTTCAGACGTCACAGAAACCGGTTCCTGTGATGTGCTATTTTCCAATAAGGGAGCAGGTACGGTTACCTCATCAAGTTCTACTTTCCTCCCACTCACTTCTTTCGAGAGAAACTCCTTCTCTAGAAAGTTTCCGAATTTAGCAACAAAAGTCTTGCCTTCGGATTTGTGATAGAAGGTGTATCCAACAGTCTCCTTTGGATATCCTATGAAGACACATTTCTCCGATTTGGGTTCGAGCTTATCAGGTTGAAGCTTTTTCACATAAGCATCGCAACCCCAAACTTTAAGAAATGACAACTTAGGTTTCTTGCCAAACCACAGTTCATAAGGTGTCGTCTCAACGGATTTTGATGGTGCCCTATTTAACGTGAATGCGGTCGTCTCTAAAGCATAACCCCAAAACGATAGCGGTAAATCTGTAAGAGACATCATAGATCGCACCATATCAAGTAAAGTATGATTACGACGTTCGGATACACCATTACGCTGTGGTGTTCCGGGTGGCGTGAGTTGCGAAACTATTCCGCATTGTTTGAAATGTAGACCAAACTCGTAACTCAAATATTCTCCTCCATGATCAGATCGTAGAAACTTTATTTTCTTGTTATGATGATTTTCAACTTCACTCTGAAATTCTTTGAACTTTTCAAATGTTTCAGACTTATGCTTCATTAAGTAGATATACCCATATCTGCTTAAATCATCTGTGAAGGTGAGAAAATAACGATATCCGCCACGAGCCTCAACATTTATCGGACCACATACATCTGTATGTATGATTTCCAACAAATCTGTTGCTCTCTCCATAGTACCGGAGAACGGTGTTTTAGTCATCTTGCCCATGAGACACAGTTCGCAAGTACCAAGTGATTCATAATCAAGAGGTTCTAAAAGTCCATCAGTATGGAGTTTCTTCATGCGCTTTACACCGATATGACCTAAACGGCAGTGCCACAAATAAGTTGCACTATCATTATCAACTCTGCATCTTTTGGTTTCAACATTATGAATATGTGTATCACTACTATCGAGATTCATCAAGAATAGACCATTCTTCAAGGGTGCATGACCATAAAAGATATTACTCATATAAATAGAACAACCATTATTCTCTGATTTAAATGAATAACCGTCTCGCATCAAACAAGATCCACATATAATGTTCATGCTCAACGCTAGCACCAAATAACAATTATTTAGGTCTAATACTAATCCCGAAGTTAGATGTAGAGATAGCGTGCCGACGGCGATCACATCGACTTTGGAACCATTTCCCACGCGCATCGTCACCTCATCCTTAGCCAATCTTCGCTTAATCCGTAGCCCCTGTTTCGAGTTGCAAATATTAGCAACAGAACCAGTATCAAATACCCAGGTGCTACTGCGAGCATTAGTAAGGTACACATCAATAACATGTATATCACATATACCTTTGTTCACCTTGCCATCCTTCTTATCCGCCAAATACTTGGGGCAGTTCCGCTTCCAGTGACCAGTCTGCTTGCAGTAGAAGCACTCAGTTTCAGGCTTAGGTCCAGGCTTGGGTTTCTTCTCCTGAGCAGCAACTTGCTTGCTGTTCTTCTTGAAGTTACCCTTCGTCTTTCCTTTGCCCTTTTTCTTGAAACTAGTGGTCTTGTTGACCATCAACACTTGATGCTCCTTCTTGATTTCTACCTCCGCAGCCTTTAGCATTGCGAAGAGCTCGGAAATTGTCTTATCCATCCCTTGCATATTATAGTTCATCACAAAGCTCTTGTAGCTAGGTGGAAGTGATTGGAGAATTCTGTCAATGAAGCTATCATCCGGAAGATTAACTCCCAGTTGAATCAAGTGATTACATTACCCAGACATCTTGAGTATATGCTCACTGACAGAACTATTCTCCTCCATCTTGCAGCTATAGAACTTATTGGAGACTTCATATCTCTCAATCTGGGCATTCTTCTGGAATATTAACTTCAACTTCTGGAACATCTCATATGCTCCATGACGTTCAAAACATCGTTGAAGTCCTGGTTCTAGGCCGTAAAGCATGACACATTGAACTATCGAGTAGTCCTCAGCTTTGCTCTGCCAGACGTTCTTAATGTCGTCAGTTGCATCAGCAGCAGGCCTGGCACCCAGCGGTGCTTCCAGGACGTAACTTTTCTATGCAGCAATGAGGATAATCCTCAAGTTACGGACCCAGTACGCGTAATTTCTACCGTCATCTTTCAATTTTGCTTTCTCAAGGAACGCATTAAAATTCAACGGAACAATAGCATGGGCCATCTATCTACAATCAACATAGACAAGCAAGATACTATCAGGTACTAAGTTCATGATAAATTTAAGTTCAATTAATCATATTACTTAAGAACTCCCACTTAGATAGACATCCCTCTAATCCTCTAAGTGATCACGTGATCCATATCAACTAAACCATGTCCGATCATCACGTGAGATGGAGTAGTTTCAATGGTGAACATCACTATGTTGATCATATCTACTATATGATTCACGCTCGACCTTTCGGTCTCCGTGTTCCGAGGCCATATCTGTTATATGCTAGGCTCGTCAAGTCAAACCTGAGTATTCCGCGTGTGCAACTGTTTTGCACCCGTTGTATTCGAACGTAGAGCCTATCACACCCGATCATCACGTGGTGTCTCAGCACGAAGAACTTTTGCAACGGTGCATACTCAGGGAGAACACTTTTACTATGATAATTTAGTGAGGGATCATCTTATAATGCTACCGTCAATCAAAGCAAGATAAGATGCATAAAAGATAAACATCACATGCAATCAATATAAGTGATATGATATGGCCATCATCATCTTGTGCTTGTGATCTCCATCTCTGAAGCACCATCATGATCACCATCGTCACCGGCGCGACACCTTGATCTCCATCGTAGCATCGTTGTCGTCTCGCCAATTTCATGCTACTACGACTATCGCTACCGCTTAGTGATAAAGTAAAGCATTACAGGGCGATTGCATTGCATACAATAAAGCGACAACCATATGGCTCCTGCCAGTTGCCGATAACTCGGTTACAAAACATGATCATCTCATACAATAAAATTTAGCATCATGTCTTGACCATATCACATCACAACATGCCCTGCAAAAACAAGTTAGACGTCCTCTACTTTGTTTGTTGCAAATTTTACGTGGCTGCTACGGGCTTAAGTAAGAACCAATCTTACCTACGCATCAAAACCACAACGATAGTTTGTCAACTTAGTGATGTTTTAACCTTCGCAAGGACCGGGCGTAGCCACACTCGGTTCAACTAAAGTTGGAGAAACTCAAACCCGCCAGCCACCTGTGTGCAAAGCACGGCGGTAGAACCAGTCTCGCGTAAGCATACGCGTAATGTCGGTCCGGGCCGCTTCATCCAACAATACCGCCGAACCAAAGTATGACATGCTGGTAAGCAGTATGACTTATATCGCCACAACTCACTTGTGTTCTACTCGTGCATATAACATCAACACATAAAACCTAGGCTCGGATGCCACTGTTGGGGAACGTAGTAATTTCAAAAAAATTCCTACGCACACGCAAGATCATGGTGATGCATAGCAACGAGAGGGGAGAGTGTTGTCTACGTACCCTCGTAGACCGAAGCGGAAGCGTTGACACAACATAGAGGAAGTAGTCATACGTCTTCCCGGTCCAACCGATCCAAGCACCATTACTCCGGCACCTCCGAGTTCTTGGCACACGTTCAGCTCGATGACGCTCCCCGGGCTCCGATCCAGCAAAGCTTCGGGGAGGAGTTCCGTCAGCATGATGGTGTGGTGACGATCTTGATGTTCAACCGTCGCAGGGCTTCGCCTAAGCACCGCTACAATATGATCGAGGTGTAATATCGTGGAGGGGGGCACCGCACACGGCTAAGGAACGATCACAAAGATCAACTTGTGTGTTCTAGGGTGCCCCGTGCCCCGTATATAAAGGAGGAAGGGGGAGGTGCGGCCGGCCCCTTTGGGGTGCGCCTGGAGGAGTCCTACTCCCACCGGGAGTAGGACTCCCCCCCTCTTGCCTTGTTGGAGAAGGAAAGGGGGAAGGGGAAGAGGAAAGGGGGGCGCCGCCCCCCCCCTTCCTTGTCCTATTCGGACTAGGGGGGAGGGGGCGCGCGGCCTGCCCTGGCCAGCCCTCCTCTTCTCCCTTAAGGGCCATGTAGGCCCAATAACCCCCGGGGGGGTCCGGTAACTCCCGGTACTCCGGTAAATCCCGATTTCACCCGGAACAATTCCGATGTCCAAATATAGGCTTCCAATATATCGATCTTTATGTCTCGACCATTTCGAGACTCCTCGTCATGTCCGTGATCACATCCGGGACTCCGAACAAACTTCGGTACATCAAAATACATAAACTCATAATGAAACTGTCATCATAACGTTAAGCGTGCGGACCCTACGGTTCGAGAACAATGTAGACATGACCGAGACACGTCTCCGGTCAATAACCAATAGCGGAACCTGGATGCTCATATTGGTTCCTACATATTCTACGAAGATCTTTATCGGTCAGACCGCATAACAACATACGTTGTTCCCTTTGTCATCGGTATGTTACTTGCCCGAGATTCGATCGTCGGTATCCTATACCTAGTTCAATCTCGTTACCGGCAAGTCTCTTTACTCGTTCCGTAATACATCATCCCGCAACTAACTCATTACTTGCAATGCTTGCAAGGTTTAAGTGATGTGCATTACCGAGAGGGCCCAGAGATACCTCTCCGACATTCGGAGTGACAAATCCTAATCTCGAAATATGCCAACCCAACAAGTACCTTCGAAGACACCTGTAGAGCGCCTTTATAATCACCCAGTTATGTTGTAACCTTTGGTAGCACACAAAGTGTTCCTCCGGTAAATGGGAGTTGCATAATCTCATAGTCATAGGAACATGTATAAGTCATGAAGAAAGCAATAGCAACAAACTAAACGATCAAGTGCTAAGCTAACGGAATGGGTCAAGTCAATCAGATCATTCATCTAATGATGTGATCCCATTAATCAAATAACAACTCTTTGTCTATGGTTAGGAAACATAACCATCTTTGATTAATGAGCTAGTCAAGTAGAGGCATACTAGTGACACTCTTGTTTGCCTATGTATTCACACATGTATTATGTTTCCGGTTAATACATTTCTAGCATGAATAATAACATTTATCATGAAATAAGGAAATAAATAATAACTTTATTATTGCCTCTAGGGCATATTTCCTTCATTTCCTCCATGGATGACTCCCACGAAGGCACGCTTCACGGCCGGTTTAACCCGGGCGGATCACGCGCGCTCAGCCGTCTCGACGAGGTCGGTGCAGATGTCCGGCTCAGGGCCCGGTTCACCGATCTTGCCGATGAAAACGTGTATGCCACCAAAGGGGACCCGGTACCTGTACTAGATTGAGCCGGCCTCGGGGCCCAGCCTGCATCGTCGATGTAGAGCTTGCCGCAACGACTCTTAGTCATCCGGCCCACAGCGTAGCCCTCGAGTCCTTCAAAGCGGCCCTCCAAGAATTTGAAACCATCGTGCGATAGCCCCACGGTGGGCGCCAACTGTCGTGGTTTTGTCACGGCAGATGTCCTGGAGAAAGGACTTAGTCATGGAGCCATCGCAACGGGTTAGCTTGAAGGGGTTAAAGCGGACACAGGGACGTAGAGAGTTTTATACTAGTTCGGCCCCTTCGATGAAGGTAAAAGCCTACGTCTAGTTGTGATGGAATTGATGGGGTTTCGATGACTAGGGAGCAAACAAGCTTCGCCTAAGTCTCGAGTTCTTGTTGTCTGTCTCTGAACCGTCGCCGGGTCGTCCCCTTATATACACGGGTGACGCCCGTCGGTCCACAGAGTCCCAACACCGGTTCATACTCATATCCGGGTTGGTCTCTCCTTATTCCTATCTTACAACACAAGTTTACATACCAAGCTGGTTTACAGCTACAGGTCTTAAACCGACTACAGGCCTTGGGCCCTTATCTTCCTCCTTGGGCTTTAGCACCCTTGAACTACTAACGACGTTAACCCGGCCCAGATAGGCCGGTTTACGCCCAGTAGTAATATCCCCAACAGACCGTCTCAAAACATATAGACATGCTGGCTAAGCATCTGCACATGGCATGATACGCTCTATTGGGACGTCCTATGGCGTCTTCATGAAGAACAGGCTAACGCATTAAGTAAGATGACATGATGTAGAGAACTTAACTCAAGCAATATGATGAAAACCCCATCTTTTTATCCTCGGTGGCAACAATGCAATACGTGTCTTGCTGCCCCTACTTTGTCACTGGGTGAAATCACGCAAGATTGAACCCAAAGCTAAGCACCTCTCCCATTGTAACAAATACCAATCTAGTTGGTAAAACCAGACGGATAATTAAAAGAGAAATACAAAGATACCAAATCATGCATATAAGAATTCAGAGGAGATTCAAATAATATTCATAGATAAGCTGATCATAAATCCACAATTCATCGGATCTTGACAAACACACCGCAAAAGAGTATTACATCGG
The DNA here is from genome assembly GCA_032464435.1 of Aegilops umbellulata. Lineage (NCBI taxonomy): Eukaryota > Viridiplantae > Streptophyta > Magnoliopsida > Poales > Poaceae > Aegilops > Aegilops umbellulata. The sequence goes on from CP136059.1 coordinate 335,822,338, forward strand.
ATAGATCTCCAAGAACATCGAAGAACATGGTATTGAGAATCAAAGAGAGAGAAGAAGCCATCTAGCTACTAGCTATGGACCCGTATGTCTGAAGTAAACTACTCACGCTTTATCGGAAGGGCAATAAAGTTGATGTAGATGCCCTCCGTGATGAATCCCCCTTCGGCAGGAGGAAAAGATCCCAAGATGGGATCTCACGGGAACAGAAGGTTGCGGCGGTGGAAAAGTGTTTTCGTGGATGCTTCTAGTGGTTTGGGAATATATGTGAATATATAGGAGGCAGATCTTGGTCAAGGGGGTCATAAGGGGCCCACAAGGAAGGGGGCGCGCCCTCCACCCTTGTCGCCACCTCATGGCTCTTCTGACTTGAACTCCAAGTCTCCTCGGTGTCTTCTGCTCCAAGAAAAATCATCGTGAAGTTTTATTTCGTTTGTACTCCATTTAGTATTCATTTTCTACGAAGCTCAAACAAGGAAAAAATTGAAACTGGCATTGGGCTCTAGGTTAATAGGTTAGTCCCAAAAATAATATAAAATAGCAAATTAATGCATATAAAACATCCAAAACAGATAATATAATATCATGCGACAATCAAAAATTATAGATACATTGGAGACGTATCTGTAAGGGCATATTTATCCCTAAGGTGTTTTGGTGATTGATGACAATGCTTTTGCGGACTAATCGTGTGCCTTGAGTTTCTCAGACGTTCATCGCTAGGAACAAGACGGTTTGGTGCCCCTCGAAGACTATTGAAGACGGCGTTTTTCTACGTTTCTTTTTGGTGGACTTGAGTCGTAGGAAAGTCGTACTATTAAGAGGGGGTCCGCATCGGAAAGGTTCGGGTGGAATCATCACGTACACGTTTTCTTCCTTGTCTCCACCTTTCCCCTGCACTTTGGAGCATCCTCTGTTTTCCTCTATGCAATTCTCCTGGCTGCTGATATTGGCCTTGCGATAGTATTGCTCCCTGGAGCGGTAGTACAGCAGTCACCTATGGTAGTACCGTACTTCGGCGCGGTAGTACCGCAGGAGCCCACGGTAGTACCGCTCCTCCGGAGCCGTAGTACCGTGGCCCCCAGGCCAAGTGCCGCTTCATCGTGGTAGTAGGGGCGGATGTAATTTTTTACATCCGCGCCTCCGCGGTAGTACCGCACCTCGAGCGCAGTAGTACCGCGTCCGGCCTGGCTCAGCTATCGTGCGGTAGTACCGCCTCTCAGCGGTAATACTGTGTCGGATTTTTGCATCGTCTGTTTTCCAGTGGAAGTAGGCACGGATGTATTTTTATTCATCTGCGGCCTTCTTAGGCTAGGAGTTTCCTGCCTTGCGGTAGTACCGCAAGGGGGAGCAGTAGTACCGCGCCTGAGGCAGTAACAACCCTCAGCCCCTGTGCTACAGGTCTGTCCTAGCTCTTGCTGCTGCTGCGGTAGTACCGCATGGCCTTGCGGTAGTACCGCCTGTCAGGAGCGGTAGTACCACAAGTCGCGGGCTGGTTAAGTGGATAACAGTTGGATTTTGACCACAGCTATAAAAAGGGTGTCTTCTTCCTCTAGTTGACCACCTCTTCCAACCCTAAGCTCCATTGTTGCTCCAAGCTCCATTTTCGCCCGATCTCACTCCCTAGCCAATCAAACTTGTTGATTTGCTCGGGAGTGGTTGAGAAGGCCCCGATCTACACTTCCACCAAGAGAATTTTTATTCCCCCACTAATCCCTTGCGGATCTTGTTACTCTTGGGTACTTGAGCACCCTAGACGGTTGAGGTCACCGCGGAGCCATAGTCAATTGTGGTGAAGCTTCGTGGTGTCGTTGGGTGCCTCCAATTAAGTTGTGGAGATTGCCCCAACCTTGTTTGTAAAGGTTCGGTCGCCGCCTCCAAGGGCACCAATAGTGGAATCACGGCATCTCCCATTGTGTGAGGGCGTGAGGAGAATATGGTGGCCCTAGTGGCTTCTTGGGGAGCGTTGTGCCTCCACACCGCTCCAACGGAGAAGTACTTCCCTTCAAAGGGAAGGAACTTCGGTAACACATCCTCGTCTCCACCGGCTCCACTCTTGGTTATCTCGTGCCTTTACTTGTGCAAGCTTATTTGTGCTATATCTCTTGCTTGCTTGTGTGCTTATCGTCGTTGCATCATATAGGTTGCTCACTTAGTTGCATATCTAGACAACCTACTTTGATGCCAAGTTTAAATTGTTAAAGAAAAGCTAAAAATTGTTAGTTGCCTATTCACCCCCCCCCCTCTCTAGTCAACTATATCGATCCTTTCAATTGGTATCAGAGCCTCGTCTCTTGATTAAGGACTTTACCGTCCGAAGAGTATGGTTGACGTCATAGAAGGTGCGGGGGAGCACTGTGGTGCAAATCCGGTCTCTTCTATGGGAGATGGGGGTACCGCGGTCTGTCGTGAGGAGTTCACTGTGGCGTTGGAAACATTGAAAACCTCCATGACGACCGAGGTCAAAGGCATGTTTCGTGAATTCTTAGAAGGGCTTAAACTTTCCAGCGCACCGTTAAAAGTGGGTGATCCCGCCAACAAGGTGATGGATGCTACCTCCGACAAGGGGGAAGCTACTAGTGAGAAAGCCCTTCCTTCTAGTGGTAAAAGTGGCATCGGTATCTTTGCCCATGTGGAACCTCCACTTGTCTATGGTGGACCGATTCCTTCTACTCACTTGAATCATGCCGGTCCTCCCCCCAAGATTGATAAAAAGGAGGATTTTGATTCTTGGGTCTATCATTTTAAGCGTCATTTAAATCATGTGAACACTAACCTTTGGAGAATCATTGAAGAAGGTTTTTATCCGCATGACCGAAGCAACTTCACTCCTAGAGAAGCCGTGGATGATCAATTCAATGAGAATGCTCTCTTCATCATCCAAGAAGCAATCCCTCCCGAAGACCTTCCTCATCTACGGCCCTACTCCTTGGCCAAAGATGCTTCGCGCCAAATGGTTTCCCTCTATCGGGGAAGCGCAAGCATTCAACGTTCCAACTATGAAGTGGTACAAGATGAAGCCGATGAGTTTGCAATGAAAGAAGATGAAGAACCTCGTGAGCTTTATCAGAGAGTAACCAAGCTCGCGGTCTCTCTCCGAGATCATGGAAGCAAGGACACGGATGACAATTGGATCAAGCGCAAATTCCTCAAGGTAATGATGCCCTACCACAAAGCCATGTCCTCCGTCATTCATCAAAGGCCGGACTTCCACACATTGTCCTCAAGTGAAGTATTAGATGAGTTTGTGGCTATGAGCATATTGTACAAGACCTCCAACAATGCGGTACTTTGCTCTCAAAGAGCAAAAAGGCCCAACCTTGCATTGAAGGCCAAGGTCTATGTCGAAGAAGAGGAAGAGGAGGAGGAAGACGAGAGCAACCTCGAAGATATGAAGTATGCCTATCATGACACATGGCACTTGCTTTAAGGCAATTTTGGAGCAAGAAGAACTCAAGGCCCAACTTCAACAAGAACAATTCAAGTGGCGCAAAGGGCAAGCAACGAGTGAGGACTTACTTCAATTGTGGCAATGTGAGCCATTTTGTTGTGGAGTGCCCTTATGAGAAGAGGGAAGACAACGGTGGCAAGCTCATCCGTAAGGACAAGGCCAAGTCGTTCCCCAACAAGAGCAACTTCACCAAGAAGACTCCTCCCAAGGCATTGGTGGTACAAGAAGAGTACAATGAGGATGATGACGATGATGAAGATGGTGAGTCGGTTGTCATGTCCTCCGTTGCCATTGCGACAACTCCACGGGTGTCTCTCTTCGACTCACCCAATGAGAGCATCACCGCCAAGTGCCTCATGGCTAAAGCCACCAACAAGGTAACCCCCAACATTAAAACTACCATCATCAATCATCCTTCTTCGACGGATAGCATTGATGAACATGAGGGAACTAATGTGGAGGAGAATGGGTTTGAGGCCTTTATGGGTAAACTCAAGGGTAAATCCAAGAAGCACTTCGTTGCTCTCTTGGAACAACTTGGTGAAGCCAATGACATGATCGAGGCTCACGAAGATACCATCTCTAAGATGGAGGGGCATAGTCGTGACTATGCTGATGAGATTTCAGATCTTTCCAATGCTCTTGAGGAAGAGCGTGGTCTTCGTTTGGCTCTTGAGGAGTCACACAACAATGATCATGCTAAATTAAAGAAAGATCTTGATCATGCTCTTGTTGTTTCAGGTGTGCTAAACTCCGAGAAGGCAAAGCTTGGGGTTGATCTTGCTAGACTCAAAGAGGAGTTTGACATTCTCGACAAGGCTCACAAAGTCTTGAAGGGTGTGCATGCTAGCCTCAAGGAGTCTCGTGATCAACTCCAAGTGAAGCTAACCAAGGAGAAAGCCACCTTTCCTCATATGGTGTTGATTGATGATGCAAATGCTACTAACCCTTGTTGTGAGCATGTGCATCTTGTTGAGGAGAATGCTAAGTTTAAGGGGCAACTTGAGAAAGGCCTTTTGACATGCATACAAGGTGAGAAGAACCTCAACGACCTTTTGAGCTATCAAAAGGAAGTTGTGGCCAAGGAGGGGATTGGGTTCACACCCAAGCCCAAGAACAAGAAGAAGAATGACAAGACCAAACGACCTCCTCCTCTCAAGCAAACTTTTGTGAAGGAGGTAGCGGGTGCTTCCAAGGAGAATAAGAATAATGCGAAGGGTGGCGGTGTCAAGAAGGGCAATGCCACCCCTCCCAACAAAGCCAGCGACTTTAATCCTTATTATGTGTTATGCCGTGCTAGTGATGGGCATGTTTATGCCAAATTTGTTGGTTCTCCTCATGAATACATTGAATGGTCTATTTGGGTTCCTAAGACCCTTGTTACTAACATCAAAGGACCCATTACAAAATGGGTACCTAAAACCAAGCATTGATCTCTTGTAGGTGTTTGCTTCCGGTGGGGGATCATGGTTGCTCGATAGTGGAGCTACAAATCATATGACCGGAAGCAAGGACTTGGTGGTGGACGTGCGAAAGGTTCCATCTATGCCCACCAATGTCGAGTGGGGTGATGCCTCGTCTTCTAAGGTATTGGGACTCGGCAAGGTTGTCATTTCTCATGATCTCACGATCGAGAAGGTCATGCTTGTAGAGTCCCTTGCATACAATTTACTTTTCGTTAGTCAACTTGCAATCATGGGCTTTGCCACTTTCTTTGATATTGATACCGTGGCCCTCTTGTGGAGCAAGACTCTTAAAGTAACCTTTGTTGGGCATGTCGAGAATGGTCTATATGTGATTAACTTTTCGGAGCGACCCACTAAGACCGCGACATGCCTAATGGCTAAAGTTGACGTGGGATGGCTTTGGCATCGCCGTTTAGCCCACGTCAATATTAGATCTTTGCAAAGTCTTCTCAAGGGGGACCATGTCCGTGGACTAACGAATGTTAGTTTTGCTAGAGATCGTGCTTGCAGTGCTTGTATAGAAGGAAAGCTTCATGAGAAGGCTCACCCTCCCACGACTATCATTTACTTGAAGAGGCCTTTGGAGATCCTTCACTTGGATATCTTTGGGCCTCCATCCTTTGATAGTCTTGGGGGTAGGAAGTATTGCTTGGGTGTATTTCTTCAAGAGGAAGAGCGAGACCCAATAAACCGTCATTGACTTTGCAAATTAAGCACAAGGTCAACACAATGCAAAGATCTTGACAATAAGAAGTGACAACGGCACCGAGTTCAAGAACTACACCTTGGATGGGTTTCTTAGTGATGAGGGGATCAAGCATCAATATTCCGCACCCTACACCCCTCAACAAAACGGTGTTGCAGAGAGGAAGAACCGGACGTTGATGGATGCGGCAAGGACCATGATGGCGGAGTTCAAGTCTCCATACAATTTTGGGCCGAAGCCATCAACACTGCATGTCATGCATCCAATCGGCTCTACCTCTGCAAGGGCTTGAACAAGACTCCATATGAGATACTCACCGGTAACAAGCCCAACCTCAAGTACTTTCGGGTGTTCGGGTGTAAGTGTTTCATTCTCAAGAAAGGTGTTCGGTTGTCTAAATTTGAGGCTAGAGCTTATGAGGGCATATTTGTTGGTTATGCTACAATCTCTCATGCTTACCGTGTCCTCAATAAATCCACGGGACTTATTGAGGAGACGTGTAACATGGAGTTTGATGAGAATAATGGCTCCCAAGTGGAGAAAAGTGGCACTTGTGATGTAGGTGATGAAAGTCCTCCTCAAGCCATAAGAAGAATGGGTGTTGGTTTTATCCTACCCACTGAGGAACCCCTTGTGGCTGAAGGAGAAGGACAATGCTCTACTCAAGTGGAGCCATCACCAACTCAAGGCCCACACGCTTCCGAAGAACAAAGTGAAGGCCCTCAACCTCATGAACAAGACCAAGGGAAAGATCATGCTCAAGAAGGTGTTGACACACCAAGTGATGCACAATGTCAAGTTCTCTCCCCCGAGCAAGTTCAAGATCAAGAACAAGCTCAAGACGGCGCTCAAGATGATCAAGTGACCGCTCCTCAACTCACCACCGAGGAGGAATTAGAGCGTCGTGCCGCCAAGATTGCATCCAAGCTCTCCACCAAGGGTCATCTCATGAAGAATGTGCTTGGAAGCATTCAAAAGGGGGTAAGCACTCGTAGACAATTGGCAAACTATTTTGAACATCACGCGTTTGTCTCTTGTGTTGAACCCCAAAAGGTATATGAAGCACTGGAAGATCCGGATTGGCTTAATGCCATGCATGAAGAACTCAACAACTTTGAGTACAACAAAGTGTGGAGATTGGTGCCAAGGCCAACGGGGAACCACAATGCCATTGGAACCAAGTGGATATTCAAGAACAAGCAAGATGCTCATGGGACCATCATTCGCAACAAGGCAAGATTGGTGGCACAAGGCTACTCCCAAGTCGAGGGTATCGACTATAGTGAAACCTTTGCTCCCGTTGCTCGCATTGAATCCATTCGTTTGTTGATTTCTTATGCTTCTCATCACAACCTTAAGTTGCAACAAATGGATGTGAAGAGTTCTTTTCTTAATGGTCCTATTAATGAGTTGGTTTACGTCAAGCAACCCCCCGGGTTCGAGGATCCCTACTTTCCCGATCATGTGTATCAACTCGATAAGGCACTCTATGGCCTTAAACAAGCCCCACGTGTGTGGTATGACCACCTTACCAAGTTGTTACAAGATCGCGGGTTTGAAGTTGGGCTAATCGATCCCACTCTTTTTACTAAGAAGGTCAAAGGGGAGTTGTTTGTGTGCCAACTATATGTTGATGACATTATCTTTGGTTCCCCTAACAAAGCTTTCAATGAGGAATTTGCCGCACTAATGACCTCAAAGTTCAAGATGTCTTCCATGGGAGAGTTGAAGTTCTTTCTCGGTTTCGAAGTGAAGCAAAGAAGAGAAGGTACCTTCATCAACCAAGCTAAATACACTCAAGACATGCTCAAGAGATTCAAGCTAAGTGATGTCAAGCCGGCTTCCACTTCACTGCCCACCAAGTGCCAACTTGACATTGATCCCAATGGTAAAGCGGTGGATCAAAAGGTATATCATTCCATGATTGGATCCTTGATTTACCTTTGTGCATCTAGACCGGATATCATGTTGAGTGTGGGAATTTGTGAACGGTTTCAAGCCGCACCTAAGGAAAGCCACTTTGTGGCGGTCAAGCGAATCTTTCGATATTTGGCTCATACCCAAACATTGGCTTGTGGTACCAAAGGGGAGCAAACTTCAAGCTTGTAGGATATTCGGATTCCGATTGGGTGGGAGACAAAGTGGATAGGAAGTCCACTTCCGGAGGGTGACAATTCCTTGGTTGCTCTTTGGTAAGTTGGTCTTCTAAAAAGCAAAGTTGTGTGTCTCTCGTGCACCAAAGCAGAGTATGTGGCGGCCGGTAGTTGGTGTGCACAACTCTTATGGATGAGGCAAACTTTAAAGGATTACGGTGTCATTTGTGACAAAGTGCCTCTTTGGTGTGACAATGAAAGTGCCATCAAGATTTCTCTCAACCCGGTGCAACACTTCAAGACGAAGCATATTGAGATTCGGTATCACTTCATCCGGGATCACATTAGGCGAGGGGAGATCGAGCTCAACTACATCAACACTCATGATAACCTTGCAAATATCTTCACGAAGCCTTTGGATGAAGCAAGATTTCGTGAGTTAAGGCATGAGCTAAATATCATTGATTCGAGCAATGTTGCTTGAACCCTTGCACACCCCACCACACTCAACTTGTTGTCTTGTTTAGGTGTAGGCATGGACATAGGGGGAGTGTTGTTCTCTCAATGAACTCTCCCTCCCCCCATTATGTAAATTGATCAACTCTTTCACATTAGCCATTGTTGATGGTACTTGTGCTTCAAAGACGAGTTTTGGTCATGGGCCCAAGGATAATTCTTCGCGGTGCCATACCAATTGACTCAAACATAGGTGGCTCCGGCCACCGCCCTCTCTTTGGAGAGGTTGTGTCTCGAGGTTGTTTCTTTTTGTCGTTTGCCTTTCTGCCTTCGTGTTAAGTGTGTTCTTGTGGTGTCTTGTTGGGTTGAAGATTCGATGCAAAGACCTCCTTTTCTTGTTTGAATCGTGCAACTTCTTGAGCCCATGGTACTACCGCGGCCAGCCACGGTACTACCACGTATGGAGGGCACGGTACTACCGCACCTAGCGCGGCAGTAATTTTTTTACTGCCGCCTAGGAGAGCGGTACTACCGCTCAAGTGCGGTACTTCCACCGAGCGGTACTACCGCGATGAAGCATGGTACTACCGCGCTGACGAGTGGGCGTGGGGGCTTATGACTCGGGAAGGGGAGTTCCAACTCCCCATACCCATTCACTTGTTTCTCTCACCACCGTCTCTCTCTCTCTCGCTCAAGAACGGCGCCGGAGGTCCTCGCCGGATCTCCGTCTCTGGCCACTCTCCTCGGATTCCGACCGGTGGGATCGTTCCCCACCACTTCCTCTTGCCATGGAACAAGGTTTTTACCCAAATCCCTCTCTTTCTTGGTTGTTCTTTCGCTTCTAGGTTTTTGGGGAGATGCATGTTGTTCTTGAGATTTTAGGCCAAATCTTTGCAAGAGTAGGATGTAGGAGAGTCCTGTTGCGTAGGAATTATACTTGATATGTTGTCCTGTGATAGATTTGATCAACCGTAGTACCGCCGTGGTTTCGCGGTTCTTCTCAGATTCAGACGCGGTGCGTACTATCGTGCCACATGTGCGGTACTACTGCCCGTCCGGTACTACCGCCCGTCCGGTGCGGTACTACCGCACGAGCTGTGGCACTACGATCATACTACCGCTCCCAGCCCCGGTACTACCGCGACTACATGGTACATGGATGGATCGTACCGTGACTACATTACACGGTACTACCGCGACTAGGAGTGGTACTAAAATTTTAGTACCGCAGCACCTGGCAGTAGTACCGTTGGGGTCCAATCTTTCTCGTGGCAATTACCAAGTATGCTTTCTACGTGTTTCTCTTGTTTTGCTAAGGTCTTTGAATTGATTCTTCTCGCTCTGTGTGTGTGCTTTCTCTTGTTTCTTAGGTGGTGGCTCTCGCCGTTCCAATCCCAGTCGTGACATTGGCTCCAAGCGACTGCGCAATCAAGATGAAGCACCAGAGGGCTCCAGTGCCCCCAAGCGCAATGTCAAGGCCACCGCTAGCAAGAACAAGGAACCCGCTAAGGGCATGGACGAGATTCCCCTTGTTGACTACATCCATCGCCGGCAGATCAACCCTTATGTGCATGCTCGTTCTATCATCAGAGGCAGTGAATTGTTTTGGACCAAGCAGCAGACTCTCATTTATCTGGATGTCATCAAGAACAAGCAAAATACCTACATGGATGTCAAGTGGATAGTCATGCATCACCTGAGGAAGGACAAGTTCCGTGAGTACTTTGGAGAAGCTCTGGATTTGGTGGAGCAATACCGTATTGAACATGTGATCTCTTTTCACCTTGACTATGACCCTAAGCTTGTCTGTCAGTTCTTTGCATTAGTTTTCTTTCAACCTGAGGAGCGGAGGATGACCTGGATGACCAATGGCCGCTAGTTGAATGCTACCTGGAAGGAGTTCATGGATCTGCTTGAGGTTCCTGATGACGGGCTCAACACACCCGTGGGTGTTCGCCCCCATGCCAATCCTGAGTCTGCTAGCAAGAACAAGTTACAGCCGTTCTATGTTGAGAAGGTGCTTCCCAATGACAAGTCGACATGGGTGCTCAACTCCTTTCTGGATATCATGTATCGCATCTTCCGCAACTCTCTGTTCCCTCGCATTGGCAACAAGGACAAGGTTCATTCCTATATGGTGGATATGATGCTCCTGTGTGAGGACGCACGTGTGTCTCAGACTCATCCACTTGATGTCTCACACATCATGTGGTGTGAGCTTCGGTTTGCGGTGTTCAACCGCAAGGTGCCTATCTATGGACCACATCTGTGTCTGTTGATCTCCAAGACTTGGGAGAAGCTGTACCCTGGTGATGAGTTCCTTGCTCCAGACTGGATTCGGCATGATCCCATCAGTCTCCGTGTCAAGCCCAACTAGGCCAACACTACTACTCGTGCTGAGGCGTCTGCTGCTAGGAGGGTTGTTGATGAGGAGGAGGCTGGAACAGAGGATGTTGCTGAGGACCGTGCTGCTAGGTCTTCTCATCGTTCCTCTGAGCCCTCATGGGCCAAGAAGCTGAAGGACAAGATGAAGACTCTTTTCTGCATGCAAGCAAAGGGGTAGTACAGGACTCACATGGCATCCAAGGAGAGTCGCCGACGCGACAAGAAGATTTTGAAGGTCTTTGGAGAGGACGTCTCTAGCGGTTCTGAGGAGGTCGTCACCCCGGAGGCTGAATGGATGGTGAAGCAAGGCTTCAAGTGGTCTGATTCTGAGGAGGACATCGAGGAGGACGTCCCTACCGCCGAGTCTGACGGGGTGCGTTGGGATGATTTCTCTGCTTGAGCCACCCCTTGTGTGTAGGCGTCCTCTCTGCCTTTTTGGCGTCTCGATGCCAAAGGGGGAGAGAGTGTAGGGATTTACGTGCTTGCGAGTCTTGTGTCGTGTTCGATGTGTTTGCTTTCTCGTTTGAACCTCGTTTGCTTTGGTTTGGTTTGAGACTTATCCTTCATATGGTTTAAGACATATGCACTCTATCTTATCTTAGTGAGCATGACATATTGTGCTACTTATGTTTTATGCTCTTGATTAATGTTAGCCTTTCTATTGCAAGATATGCCTTGTCTCTAAAATATAGGGGGAGTGTTGATCCTAGTTTGTGTGATGTGCAGTCCAAAGCATCCATCTAGATTGCACACATCTAGGGGGAGCTCATCTATATTTTAGAGAGGAGGGGTTTGCGTTTGCTCAATATTATTTCCCTTTGTGCAAATCCCGTATTGTCATCAATCCACCAAAAAGGCGGAGATTGTAAGGGCATATTTATCCCTAAGGTGTTTTGGTGATTGATGACAATGCTTTTGCGGACTAATCGTGTGCCTTGAGTTTCTCAGACGTTCATCGCTAGGCACAAGACGGTTTGGTGCCCCTCAAAGACTATTGAAGACGGCGTTTATCTATGTTTCTTTTTAGTGGACTTGAGTCGTAGGAAAGTCGTACTATTAAGAGGGGGTCCGCGTCGGAAAGGTTCGGGTGGAATCATCACGTACATGTTTTCCTCCTTGTCTCCACCTTTCCCCTGCACTTTGGAGCATCCTCCGTTTTCCTCTATGCAATTGTCCTGGCTGCTGATATTGGGCTTGCGGTAGTACCGTACTTTGGCGCAGTAGTACCGCAGGAGCCCACGGTAGTACCCCTCCTCCGGAGTCGTAGTACCGTGGCCCCCAGGCCAAGTGTCGCTTCATCGCGGTAGTAGGGGCGGATGTAATTTTTTACATCCGCGCCTCCGCAGTAGTACCGCACCTCGAGCGCGGTAGTACCGCGTGCGGCCTGGCTCAGCTGCCGTGCGGTAGTACCGCCTCTCAGCGGTAGTACTGTGTCGGATTTTTGCATCATCTGTTTTCCAGCGGAAGTAGGCACGGATGTATTTTTATTCATCTGCGCCCTTCTCAGGCTAGGATTTTTCTTCCTTGCGGTAGTACCGCAAGGGGGAGCAGTAGTACCGTGCCTGCGGTAGTACCGCCCTCAGCCCCTATGCTACAGGTCTGTCCTAGCTCCTGCCGCTGCTGCGGTAGTACCGGGGTAACCCACGGTAGTACCGCATGGCCTTGCGGTAGTACCGCTTGTCAGGAGCGGTAGTACCACAAGTGGCGGGCTGGTTAAGTGGATAACTGTTGGATTTTGTCCACAGCTATAAAAGGGGTGTCTTCTTCCTCTAGTTGACCACCTCTTCCAACCCTAAGCTCCATTGTTGCTCCAAGCTCCATTTTCGCCCGATCTCACTCCCTAGCCAATCAAACTTGTTGATTTGCTCGGGAGTGGTTGAGAAGGCCCCGATCTACACTTCCACCAAGAGAATTTTGATTCCCCCACTAATCCTTGCGGATCTTGTTACTCTTGGGTGCTTGAGCACCCTAGACGGTTGAGGTCACCGCGGAGCCATAGTCCATTGTGGTGAAGCTTCGTGGTGTCGTTGGGAGTCTCCAATTAAGTTGTGGAGATTGCCCCAACCTTGTTTGTAAAGGTTCGGTCGCCGCCTCCAAGGGCACCAATAGTGGAAACACGGCATATCGCATTGTGTGAGGGCGTGAGGAGAATACGGTGGCCCTAGTGGCTTCTTGGGGAGCATTGTGCCTCCACACTGCTCCAACGGAGACGTACTTCCCTTCAAAGGGAAGGAACTTCGGTAACACATCCTTGTCTCCACCGGCTCCACTCTTGGTTATCTCGTGCCTTTACTTGTGCAAGCTTATTTGTGCTATATCTCTTGCTTGCTTGTGTGCTTATCGTCGTTGCATCATATAGGTTGCTCACTTAGTTGCATATCTAGACAACCTACTTTGATGCAAAGTTTAAATTGTTAAAGAAAAGCTAAAAATTGTTAGTTGCCTATTCACCCCCCCCCCCTTCTAGTTAACTATATCGATCCTTTCAGTATCAAGCATCCCCAAGCTTAATTCCTGCTCGTCCTCAAGTAGGCAAATGATAAAAACAGAATTTTTTATGTGGAATGCTACCTAACATATTTATCCATGTAAGTTTCTTCAATGTGGCATGAATGTTCAGATCCATAAGATTCAAAACAAAAGTTTAATATTGACATAAAAATAATACTTCAAGCATACTAATAAAGCAATCATGTCTTCTCAAAATACTATGGCTAAAGGAAGCTATCCCTACAAAATACTATAGTCTCGCTATGCTCCATCTTCATCACACAAAGTATTCAAATCAGGCACAACCCCGGTTTCAACCAAGCAATTGTTTCATACTTTAGTATTCTCAAACCTTTTCAACATTCATGCAATACATGAGCGTGAGCCATGGACATAGCACTATAGGTGGAATAGAATATTGTGGTTGTGGAGAAGACAAAAAGAAGGAGATAGTCTCACATCAACTAGGCGTATCAAAGGGCTATGGAGATACCCATCAATAGATATCAATTTGAGTGAGTAGGATTGACATGCAACAAATGCACTAGAGCTATAAGTTTATGAAAGCTCAAAAAGAAACTAAGTGGGGGTGCATCCAACTTGCTTGCTCATGAAGACATAGGGAATTTGAGGAAGCCCATTGTTGGAATATACAAGCCAAGTTTTATAATGGAAAACTCCCACTAGTATATGAAAGTGACAAAATAGGAGACTCTCTATCGTGAAGATCATGGTGCTACTTTGAAGCACAAGTCTAGAAAAGGATAGTAACATTGCCCCTTCTCTCTTTTCTCTTTTTTTGAATGGCTTCTTTGGCCTCTTTTTCTATTTGGCTTCTTTGGCCTATTTTATTTTGATTTTCTCACATGGGACAATGCTCTAATAATGAAAATCATCACACTTTTATTTACTTACAACTCAAAAATTACAACTCGATACTAGAACAAAATATGACTATATGAATGCCTCTGGCGGTGCACTACTAGGGAAAACCTTATACATAGAAACTTACTAGTAGCGCGGGACAAGAAGAAGCGCTACTACAATTTACCACTAGCGCATGTTATCCAAGCGCGCTGCAGCTAAGATCATAGTAGTAGCGTGTCTAACTGTAGATGCGCTACTACTACAATTCCCCTTACTATTCTTGCCAGGCTACTGTAGTAGTAGCGTGCCTAAGGAAAGCGCTCTGCTGCTAAGATTGTTGTAGCAGCGTGTTTCGCACAGGAAGCGCTACTACTAAGGAAAGGAAAATAAAATGAAAACATATAGAAAAGTGAATGAAAATGAAAGAAATAGAAAAGGGAGGAGGAAATAAAGAAAATGTGAATGAAAATAAATGAAAAATAAAAATAAAGGAGAAATGCGTAGCAGCAACGGGCTTTATGGACATGCGCTATAGCTAATGTAGCAATAGCGCTTTCCGTGGAACGCGCTGCTGCTACTTTCCACTTAACCAACCGTTCTTCCTCCCCAATGCCCACTTCCCCCAAATCCAACACGTGTGCGTCTGCTGTCGCCGCCATCATCGACCGGCCACCGTGCGCTCTCCCGTCGCCCTCCGCACGCCGTCGACGCCGCCCCTAACCCCGACCTCGACGCCGCCCCCGACCCCGACCTCGACGCCCCCCTACATCACCGCCCTCCGCCGTGCACCCGCCGCCCCGACCCCGACCCCGTCCCCGACCTCGACACCGCGTGCCCCTCTCCCTAACTTCGCGGGCGCCCGAGGTGAGCACGCCCTCCTCCTCATCCTCCCCTACCTCTGCCTAACTAGGGTTCTTAGGGTTAAATTTCAGAGTTCATCTAATTAGTTAGGGTTCATCAAATTAGATGCTAATTATGGCAGTAGTTGTTAAATAGAATTACTTTTAGAGTTCATCAAATTAGTTAGAGTTAAATTTCAGAGTTCATCAAATTAGTTAGGGTTAAATTTTAGAGTTCATCAAATTAGTTAGGGTTCATTAAATTTTAGAGTTCATCAAATTAGTTAGGGTTAAATGTTAGACTTCATCTAACTAGTTTTTTTACTGTTTTTTAGTAAGTGTTTAATAGAATTAGTAAGAAAATTAATATAACTAGTTGAACTAGTTTATTTTTAGTAAAAACTAGTTTATTTTTATTTATAGTAAGTGCTTAATTAAACTAGTTGAGTTAATACAACTATTTTATTTTTAGTATGAAAATTAATAGAACTACTTTACTTTTTTAGTTAAAGCAATTACTCCCACATCGACGTTGACGATGCCTATCCCGCATCCTCATCGTCGAGTCGGCGGAGGACACCTACGTCACCACATGGGCCATGTCTGGGACTGGGCTCCGCTGGCGTGGTACTGGTAGGCGCTACCTACCGGGGGCGCAGGTTGGTGAGGAGTCAGCCTGTCGTTGACCGGAACCTTCTTTGGTGGCGGTTGCATGGGCCAGTGACAGTCCAGAGGCT
The DNA here is from genome assembly GCA_032464435.1 of Aegilops umbellulata. Lineage (NCBI taxonomy): Eukaryota > Viridiplantae > Streptophyta > Magnoliopsida > Poales > Poaceae > Aegilops > Aegilops umbellulata. The sequence continues at coordinate 335,837,825 of CP136059.1, forward strand.
CGACGACCCCGCGAAGGTGGTGCATCACCTTGTCAGTGAGGAGGACGCGCACGTCCACCGCTACTTGTTTGCGTTGGAGCACAGGTTCTCCAATACCTGACAGGTTCTCTAGGGATCTCACTAGAGCTATGATCCTGTGATGATTCCTTCTCTGTGGGTGTCCACCGCCCGCGCCGATACCCGTCGTGCGCTAGGGTTTTAGTTGTATTAGTGATGTTATATGTATGATACTATTCGAGATGTATTAGTGATAATATTCGACGATGTACGGACGCATGAGATGATTTACTTTTGCTTATTGAATACATGCTAATTTGAATACTTATTTATTTTACGATTTGTTTTTGCATATTGAATGCTCATGTCAATATGAGTCCTATAAGATATTTTGAAATGTATATCTTGTGTTGCTCAAATAGGATATGTGCTTGCCCAAGTGGCCGGTCATGTTTGCAGGTTACACCTCTGAGTGTCCTATGTTTTGCTGGAGTGTTGATTCATTTACGTTCCGGCAAATCTCAGGCACTCAATATGTCATATTTTAGCAAAGGTCATGCCGGATTTTTCCGTGAATTTTGGCATGACTTGTGCCAGAATATGTAGGAAATATCGAGTGCCCCGGATTTGTGTGTTGAGTATCCTGGTAGTTGCCTTCGATTGATTTTCAATTAATGTTTCAACTATGAACATAGGAAATGTCTGACGATGAAAAGGATTTCGGTATTTGTGAATACTGCGAAGACGAGCGCGGCCTGTGTGACAGAATCTTCCTAGATGATGATAGGTGCTTCAGCATCAAGCTGGACGAGAACTTCAAAGTGGATACAGTAAGTCACAACGACAAGTCTTTTTTCGTAATTAAGCATGACATCTGCTTCATTTGCTTCAACTTATAATTTATTTATTTTACTATTCTACTAGCGTATCCCCTGCCATGCAAGAGTTTTTGTCTTGGATAAGATAGGTTTCAGTCCTATGCAAACTACTACGGAGGTAAAGAGAGTTAACTTGAAGACCGAGCATGGTTATACTTTCTACGAAAAATTATATAACGCAGACACCTACACCTATTTTGAATGCAAAACTTGGAAAGCACTATGCAAGGCTTATGCATTTGAGCCTGATATGTTTATCACCTTTGATATTCGTCCCGAAGATGGTATTGAAGGTAATAGAGACATCTGAGTCGATGTGCACACGCCTCCAGTTATACCATTATGTGAGTTTCTCAACCATATTTATGTCCTCGATATTGTTTATTCAAAAATAGTTGACAACTAATTTCTATTGACAGCTTATTTCCATTCAAGCAAACATGTTCGGCGCTTGGTAGACATGACCGTCCACTGTCCCGGGGCTGAACTAAACTGCGAGGAGATAGGTCATTATGTTTCATGGCTTGAGGATCTTCATACTGTCAAGACAAATTATTTTTCTGGACTTAAACATCTTAGTACTCAAAATGTGCGACCAATAGTGTTCGTACTGAACTACGATAACATCTATTTAGGAAAGATGGTAAGATTTTTACTATTTGCCCTCAGTGCATCTTTTGCATACATTATTTTTTAAGCTAAACTTCATTGCTAAGTATGTTACTATACGATGTTCGTCAACAGGGACTCCCCGTGAATGTTGTGCCTCATTGGATCGAGACTAAAGGTTGCATGAGAATTGTTAGCTTACGGCCAAGATATCCTACAATGCACTTTAGTGCATACATGATTTCTAATAGCGAGGAATGCTTAATAGTGAAAGACTGGAGCAAAATTGTGAACGATCGCAGAGAAGTACTAGGGGGCAGCAATCAGAAGCGCAGCCCACAATTAGGAGACAGGTTCATCTACATGCTCCAACTTGATGAAGCAGGAGTGCTACACATGTTTTATGCTATTTTACCTGAGAGAGAGCAGCAGGAGTGATTAGCTAGTTAGAAATGAGTTATGATGATTAAATAACTAGTGTTGGTGGTAATGACTATGATGATTATTATTAGCTAGTGTTGGTGGTGATTAGATAGCTACGCAGCTAGTGTTTGGTGGTGATTATCTAGCTAGAATGAGTTTAAAGATGATGATGTGTACTGTTGATGGTAATGACTATGATGATGATTAAATAGCTACTGTTGGTGGTAATGACTATGATGATGATTAAATAGCTTGTGTTGGTGGATTAGATTCAAGTGGAGACAAAATGTGGTGCACACCGAAAGTACTACTGGTCCAAACTAGATCAAGTTTGGATTAGTAGTATACTTTTGACATGCACCGCATGTTCCCTCCACTTAAACCTAATCCACCTTCATTTGACACACTGTTATGGACATATTGATATAACAACCTCATAATTGGTATTGTACCAAAATTTGTATAACGGCGTATAAATACACTAAAAATTAAAAAAATGAGAAAAAGAATACTAGTAGCGATGGAGAGTAAACACGCTACTACTAGCTATATTAGCAGTAGCGCCGGGGTGAACAAATGCTGCTGCTATATGTCTTAGCAGCAGCGCGTGTAGCACGCGCTACTGCTAAGAAATAGTTGTAGCGCCTTATCAGTAGCGCGTCCTCCCGCGCTACTGATAGGCAAAATACCCGCGCTACTGCTAGGGTTTTCCCTAGTAGTGGTGTACCAGGATGTGCAATGACTCAAGAGTGACATGTATGAAAGAATTATGAACGGTGGCTTTGCCACAAATACTATGTCAATTACCTGATCATGCAAAGCAATATGACAATGATGAAGCATGTCATAATAAACGGAACGGTGGAAAGTTGCATGGCAATATATCTCGGAATGGATATGGAAATGCCATAATAGGTAGGTATAGTGGTTGTTTTGAGGAAGGTATATGGTGGGTGTATGGCACCGGCGAAAGTTGCGCGGTACTAGAGAGGCTAGCAATGGTGGAAGGGTGAGAGTGCGTATAATCCATGGACTCAACATTAGTCATAAAGAAATCACATACTTATTGCAAAAATCTATTAGTCGTCGAAACAAAGTACTACACACGTGCTCCTAGGGGAAGGGTTGGTAGAAGTTAACCATCGCGCGATCCCGACCTCCACACAAAGGATGACAATCAATAAATAAATCATGCTCCGACTTCGTTACATAACGGTTCACCATACGTGCATGCTACGGGAATCACAAACTTTAACACAAGTATTCTTACCAATCCACAATTACTCACTAGCGTGACTCTAATATCACCATCCTCATATCTCAAAACAATCATAAGGAATCAAACTTCTCTTAGTATTCAATGCACTTTATATGAAAATTTTTATTAGATCCGTCTTGGATGCATATCATATTAGGACTAAATTCATAACCTAAGCAAATTAACATGATGTTTAGAGATACTCTTAAAATAATATAATTGAAGCATGAGAGTTCAACAATTTCTATAAAATAAAGCCACCATTGTGCTCTAAAAAGATATAAGTGAAGCACTAGAGCAAAATTGCCTAGCTCAAAAGATATAAGTGAAGCACATAGAGTATTCTAATAAATCACGATTTATGCGTGTCCCACTCAAAAGGTGTGTACAGCAAAGATGATTGTGGCAAACTAAAAATCAAAGACTCATATCATACAAGATGCTCCAAGCAAAACACATATCATGTGGTGAATAAAAATATACCCTCAAGTAAAGTTATAGATAGACGAATACAAAAGAGGGGATGCCTTCCAGGGCATCCCCAAGCTTAGGCTCTTGGTTGTCCTTGAATATTACCTTGGGTGGTGCCTTGGGAATCCCCAGGCTTAGGCTCTTGCCACTCCTTATTGCATCATAGTCCATCAAATCCTTACACAAAACTTGAAAACTTCACAACACAAAACTCAACAGAAAATCTTATGAGATACGTTAGTATAAGAAAGCAAATCACCACTTTATGGTACTGTTGTGAACCCACTCTTTATTTATATTGGTGTAATATCTACTGTATTCCATCTTCTCCATGGTTCATACCCCCCGATACTACCCATAGATTCATCAGAATAAGCAAACAACACAAAGAAAACAGAACCTGTTAAAAACAGAATAGTGTGTAGCAATAAGAGAACTTCGAATGCTTGTGTAACTCCTAAAATTCTGAAAACTTAGGAAAGCCTGGGCAATTTGTATATCAATCTTGTGTAAAAAATTCAGATCAAAATCACGCTTCTGTGAATTATGAAAATTATTTTGCTGGGCGCAAAAGTTTCTGTTTTTCAGCAAGATCAAATCAACTATCACCGTAAGCCATCCCAAAGGACTTACTTGGCATAAACACTAATTAAAACACAAAAACACATCTAACCAGAGGCTAGATGAATTATTTATTGAAAAACAGAACCAAAAAAAAAAGAAAAATATAAAATTGGGTTGCCTCCCAACAAGCGATATTGTTTAACACCCTTAGCTAGGCATAAAACATAGATCTAGGTATTGTCATAGTAATAATAAGGCAAATCTCGAAAGCTCATCTCGTACTCCCTTTGTTCAGCAGCAAGTTTTCTTTGTGGTAAGCAAAATTAATCAAAAGGGCTAAATTTAATGGGATAAGGATCCCTAAGATCAAGCTCGGGAGGAATAGGTTCCTCCTTCGGCCCCTCATATTGTATGACCAACTCATCATTGTAAGCTTTCTTTTGGCAAAAAGTCATGAGCTTATTTCCAAGAGAGAAACCCAATCCATTGTTTTGTATAGCAAAATTGTCATTAAGTTCGGAAATTTATCAACTAAAACATCGGTAGGGACCCTTTTTCTCAAATTTTCATTATAAGCAACATGATCAAGAGATCGCAAATGCATTATTTCTTCTTGGTTAAAGAGAATCCCCTCTATGGGAGGGCGACCACCATCTACTTTGTAATGCGCAAACATTTCACTAGCTTCTGTTTCATAATAAATCTAAACTCATGGGCTAGAAATATAGCGGTGGCGCGCTTAACAGAAGAATGCTTAGTATTAGAAAACTCTAGAAAAATCCTTTGTATGCATGGATGCATATGAACAAATTGTCTTTCAAGTTCAACTACAAGCAAAGATATAGCATCCGCGAGACTATTAGTTTTATGGAGAATAGATCCACCTAACGTGGGTAGCGCGCCGGCACAAGTAAAGAAATCTTGAATAACCCCTTTTCCAATAATATTGCCGCTACCTATGCGAAGTTTTTTAGTGTGCAAGATAGTAGATTCTTCATGAGGATTAATATTAGCAAAACCATCAAAGTTTCCCTCATCATTACTACTATCTTTTTCAGCGATAATCTCCCCTGATTCAGACATGGTGGTAACAAATCGAGCAAACAAAAAGCAAGCGAGAAGACAAATGGAAGAAGCATAAGCAACAAATATCATTATATGAAGGGATCCACCCATATAACCAATTGTATCCACAACAATCCCATTCGCACAATTTCATTTAGTAGGAACAAACACCTTTGGTTCACAACTGAATCAAATCAGATCTTCATATAAAATATGCAAATAATTAAGAAGAGATCATACAAACTAGAACTATTTTTTTCCTATAAAGCTAAAATCTTTATGTAATACATAATATTTTTCCATCTAAAGACTAATTCTTCTATAGTTGCTCCTGGCTCCTGCAATGCACTCCTTTTCTAAATCTTGAGCTACCCTGAAAAAGAAAGATAACAGAGAAAATTTTAGAACATAGCTTGAAGACTAGTGTGAGAAGAAATGTACTTTGATGATGTACCATACCAGCATTTAGTGGCTTGTTTTGAGGTTGTGCAGGAGTGGTTAATTTTGGTTTTTTACCTAAAAATCACAAAGATCCTTCATAAATAAAAAGCTTTAAGCACGCACATTGGAGCATATGATGATTGCATGGAAGTGTACTTATATGTGATAGAGGCCATGCAATAACATAATCAATAGCATCCCGTACTATTTGCAATTGTCCATATGGTCTAACCAGTGTCTAATCTCCAAGTCTTGAAACAGCACAAACAGAAACCACTACATATTGCTCTCCAAGCATGTTTCCTCCAACCACATATGTTTTATCTCTACTCACTAAAGTTCCTTCGGCCACAAATTTATCTTTGCTTCTAGGGTTCAACGAAACCAAGAAAACTTTCATTTTATCCTATTTTTTCAAGAAATGAAACAATCATTATCACAAACCATGGAAGATTTCACTTTACACAGAAAGGGACGATTGCACATTGAATTAGACATTGATTGCAATTTGAATTTTATGTAGGGCTCGTCCGAGCAACTTCCGTGCGCCGAGGCAAGTCACAATAGATGAGATATTTCTACTAAACTTTTTATATGTATCTATAGGTCATTTTATCACACCACAAACTTGGAAAATATATTTTATATAGCTTAATTTATCATAATTACTCAAATGGAAATGTTGCTTAACATTAACAATAGTGATATTATTATATATTTTTAAAATTTGTCGTTGGCAAAAATACATACATTCTGGTATTTAAGTTTTATTGTAATAAAAGGGACATTCTTTTGTAGGCCCTTTGAACTAAATCCATTTGGATGTGAGAAAATATAAATAGGGCATGATAATAATTTGTCACAATTGCATAAATATAGTTTTTATCTCTCTGTGTGTGTTTATCATTAAATATCTTGATAGAGATTTCTAAAACGTTTGGTCTAAGAAATACCTTTATAGTAGTTTCAAGTTAACGGTTCAATGTAAGCGAAAAGAAAATTCTACAATATGTAAGGTGTTTACGAGAAGTTTATTAGGAAACACCAGCAATGTTGCTTTACCCTTTTCTGGGTCAAATATTTCTTACACGTTGCCGTGGGTTCAATAATTTGTCTGCAAAATGTGTTTGATTTGCACATGGTACTGTAATATCATCGCTTATGATAATCATCAAGGGACGTCAAAATATTGTGCAGTTTGGTTATTTGATATGTTCGCTGTGAAGTGGTTGGAATCATATAGTCTATACAAATTCTCCAGTTTACCAAGACACATTTTAATGATATGCATGAAATTAGACATTGAAACTACCCTTGGAAAATTAAAGTTGTAAGAATCTAGCTAATACTAGCATTCGACAAAAGATGTGGGACATTTACCAAAGAGACATTAGCTACCTAACAAAACAAGAAGATATCATTGTTTTGAAAACAAGGCCGATGACTGAACCGATAATGTTCCTTGTTCACCGGTTCACCAGCCCAACCGTCGGTTCATCCGGTTTAGTCGTCGGATCAGAAATATAGCTTTTATATAATAAATAAGGGCATCTCCAATGTTGACCCGCAAATTTCCTTCCGTATCTGCCGCGGACAGGGGGGCCAATCCACAGACAGTGATGCCGAAGGTCGCCATCCAACGTTGCCCGCATATATTTCAATAACATTTTGAGCTAACCGGACGAAATTCATGCAAAAACAATGGATGTTATATAAACCGGATGATATTCATGCAAACATGGCAAATTTTCATTACATTCTGAACATTTAGAACAAAAAAACCTACCGCGGCCGCCGGCGCCCAAGCCCTTGTTGTTTCCTTCCCGCGACCACCTCCTACTTCCGACATCTCCATGAGCACCAGCGATAAGACCGATTAAGTGAAGCTACGGTCTCTAGCAAGGAAGAGTAGTACACAGGAGATGGACTGGCCCACATGGGACACAAGGCCCTGCCGCCTACTATGCCCTACTCATCCTCGGAGGAGTCTGCGTCTTGTCTGTCGCCAGTGGATGTGAGGTCCACGATGGAAATGGTGGCACCGGCGCTGTCGTCATCCAACTGGGCCGCCCGATAGTTCGGCGGCGGCGTGTAGGAGGCGCAACTGGTGTTATTCTCATCCGCGGTCACTTGCAGCTGTGCCTCCACGGCGGCCGCTTTCCTGGCAAGCGCCGCTTGAGTGCGGGCGGCCTCGTAGATCGCACGCTGCTCCACGATGAAGTTGGGGTTCGTCGTGGCCATGGCCGCCACAGCCTTCTCGCTCGTGCGCATGCCGACGACTTGGCCCTTCGCCAGCCGGTACTGCTCTAGAAGGAACATGTTGTACCGTTGTTCCTCCTGCGCCTGCTGGAACGCCAACATAGGCGCCGACGCAGGCTGCTCCTCCATCATGGTGGCGCTGAAGTGCCCCTATTCCATGGTGAAGCCGGCATGCACAGACGCAGGCTCTGGTACAGTGTCGTTGAAGCCCGTCTCCATCGTGGGGTTGTCCACATCGTCGGAGACCTCGGGTGAGCTAGCCGGCCTCGATCCGCCTGGCACCACGGCTCTACGAGGTGGCTGCAAGGGTGGCCACCTCATGCTTCATCTCCATGGAAAGGCTCCCCCATAGAGCGTCGCCGCCAACAGTCATGGAAAATGTGGTGCAAGTCCAAAAGGCCGGATGGAAGGAAAACAGACAAGGGTACAAAGGCCGACGATAACGACATCGAAGAATCACTTGAAGAAATTGTGAATGCAAGGAAGACATATGCCGAAGAGAAGAAGGGTTTGAAGATAAAAGAGATGGGAGAGAGGGCGGCGGCCGAGCTGCGGAAGACGAGTGCCAAAGAAAAGAAGGCGGTGGCGGAGGAGAAAAGAGTGGCGGCTGAGTAGAGGTTGGAATTGGCCGAGGAGAAGAAGGCAGAGGTCGAGTACCGTAGGGTGGAACTTGAGGAGAGAAAGAATGCCATGGCCGAGGAGAGGTTGGCCGAAGAAAAAGAACCAAATATTATGTTCATGGATACAAGTGGAATGAACACGAAGCAAAAGGCATATGTTGAGATGCGCAAAGATCAAATTTTGGCATAAAAAAGTCCATGAATATGATGAGCTTGACCCGTGGTGGTAGCGGAGGTGGCATGATGAGTGGCGGCACGGTAGTCATAGGAGGAGCCATGAGTGGCATGGGAGGAATGGGTGGCTATGTTGGTTTGATCAACATGGTGAGCGGTGGCTTTGGAGGTACGATGAATGCCATGGGAGGTTTGAGTGGCGACATGAGTGCCAGTGGTGATATGGGTGGCGACATGAATGCCACAAATCACGCAATGAAGGAAAAGAAGATGAAGCCAACGATGAGGACAAAGAAACAATGAGTGGCAAGGATGGTTGAGAAACCATATTTCTTTTATCTATGTTGATCGTGCACTTTTGTTGATGTTGGCACTATGTTTATAACTTTCATTTGAACTTCATAGGCGGATTTGAAGTTGAATTTTATATGTTATTGCGTGTAGTCATTTTGTATGGTAGTGGTGCAAAAAATCGCATGTTTTATGCATATTATAGTTGAAATGCATATGCAAATTGTGGTTGAAATGCATATGCAAATTGTAGTTTGGCTGCGGTGTGGCTCCCCTATTTTAGGGTTGCTGTTGGAGACGGCGACTTCTCGTGCCCAAAAAAAATTAGTTTGTGTGCCCCCAATTTTTTTTACTCCACCTCCATTTTGTGCCTAAAATAGGGCAGCCCTTGGGGATGCTTTTAGTCTTCGCATGTGTGGAGCTTGGGCGGACGACGACGCTACTTCTTCGAGTCTGCTTTCAGGCTCCGATCCTCATCGAGTTTGTCTATCAAAACTTAGTCGAAGGAGGTCCGGCGTAGATTCCTATCATCTTTTTAGGGCGGTGAGGTTAGAGGTTTCTCGTCATGTGGCGAGATTTGGTGTCAGGTGCTTCAGATCTATGTAAGGGTTCAACGGTGAAGACTGCAGCTCCAGGGCGCTGGTCCTTGGGGGCACGCGCACGAAGACTTTCCAGTTGTCATCGACAAGGTCAAGTCAGCTCCGATAGGAGAGCGGTAACAGCAACACATCAACGGTTCATTCTGCCGGCAGTAGTGGTTGTTTGGTGGGCTTGGAAACTCGATGTAGTCCTCATTATATTTGGGATGCTTTGTACTTTTGATGAACTTTGATTATAGATTTGGATCATTTTCAAAAAAAAAAGACAGAGGGAATATGCAATATCCATACACCCATTTCAAGCTCCTCTGTGGTTCTAGTCCCTGCAAAAAGTTGCCCTGACATTCTCACACAGCCTACGAAATCATCGCGTACACGGCACGAGCACCGGCCAATCAACAACCTCTAGGAAACAAACACAGAACTTCACCTCACCTGCCTTGCTTCTCGCTCCACACCAATCTACACCGCCTTTAGTAATGTTTTGTCCGCCCTAGTTCTTCACAAAATATTAAATTGCTCGCCCTATACTAAACCTACAACATCGTTATCAAATATTCCCTGCCAGGCTCAAATTGCCGGTACGAACTGACGGTTCACATTCGCGGATGACAGGACGTGACGATGCCATCACTTCCTTAGGTGGCCAGGGCTTTGGCGGCACAACATGCCAAGACGCCTTTCTGCGCGGCCGGTGCATGCCAAGATCGCCAACTCCTCTTCTCCGATCATCACAAGCAAAAATAATAATACCCTCGCTTCTCATGTTCCTCTCGTCCAAACGAACCCCTCCTCTCGCCTGCCTCCGATTCGACCTTCCATTATTGCTGCCATTATTATTTTTCGTTCCAGATGATGATGTCTGAAGAATCATCGTATGCAGAGATCAGCTAATTTAATTCAACGGTGTTAATTAAAACGGTGGGGGTAACACTTTGGCGGCTGCTAATTAGCAAGTGGAGCAGGATAGCATGGAGGACCATGTGATGCGAGTGACGGCCGCTTATATTCCAGGGGGGCAAAAGCAAACAGTGCCAGCAAACAAAACATCAACTTCTCATCTTCTTTTATCTCCAGAATGTTAGGCATCTACGTACGATGCTGACTCAGATCTGATGGAGCCACTCGGGCACTGAGGCGGCTCTGATGATAAGCTTCTCTGCAGACATCCATGTCATCGCCATTCGGCTCCAAACCCATCCATTTCTCTCCTTTCTTTCTTTCTTTCTTTCGGCGCCGCGGTGTGGTAGGATAATCCATGAATTCCATGAACATTACCTGCCCTCAAGCTTTATAAGAACAGCATGGACGATGACGGGTCGGATGGGGGCGGCCAGGTCGGTGGGTTTCTTTTCTACAAGAGGAATTTGGATGGCGTGGCGTGGGAGGGGGTCCAGCATGGCGCCTTTGGAGTTTGGATTGGCCAACTTGGTGTTTTCCTTCTCCAAAGCAGGCGATCATGTGGAATTCTTTCGCTGTGGCCTGTGGATCGCTGTCATCAGCAGCCACTTGACCAGATTCAATATTCAGGATGTGCTCCTTGGCCCCCCTCGTGGTTCCTGCAGTCTTCAGACATAAGTAACTTTAGCAGGCGTCGAGACTTCCCGGTTCCGGATCATAATAAAGCAATGATCTCAACAGTAAAGAGACTTTGATAACTAGTATTCTTGTCAAATCGGAATAATTCATTCCGTCTGAGATTCAACTGCCAAAAAAGATGCAGGAAGAAGAACGACACCTGACCTAACATAACTTTTGCTGGAAAGGGTTTACCTGGAAATACAGCATACCATTGCTCCTTGGGTGAAGTTACTTTCATCCTGTCCCGCCTCTCGCACGATCCGATTCAGCGGAGCTTTCGATGGCCTGCGGAAAAAATTGGGCAAATCCGTCGTCGACTTGAATTCCCAGTGCATCATGAGGTAAGCTGGACACAACCTTTCAGGGCCGCCTTTAGCCATTTGCATCCACAGCTGAATGTGACAAATGATCCAACGGTAGGAGATAATTTGCACCTGAAGGGACATCACAAAGGCAATCATGTAGTACTACTAATGTTTATGTAATACCAAGCAACCAAAAAAGAGGCAGATGATAGTATTCTTACACCGAAAACGATACTCTTATTCGAGCCGCACTCTACGAGCAAAAAAAAAGAACGAGAGATAGGATCCAAGAACGAGATAATCTTGGATCAATTATGGATCCAATAATTCCTCAGGGAAAAGGTTCTGTGGGTCCCGGCGATGCAAGACTGTAAACGCACTGGTCCAGCTACCACTACCATGTGCCTCAAGCACCAGTTGGCATTTTGGCACCTAATGCTGAGCCTCCATGTTCACTGATCTGCCATTTCGGGGATAATCTCTCCCACTTAATCAAGGCTTGTGGGTGATTAAGCGAGTACCAACTCACTGTCAAGAGCACTGTCAGTCTGTCGCTGCTTTCCTAACCGCTGCTCGGCAATAGAAAACACGTCTGACAGAGGAAAGGTCGGTATAAAGACCACCAGCTTTTCAAGCACCCACAAGACTTTTATGTTAAGAGGCCTCTGTCTCCCCCTCTTCCCCCCATTCTTTCTTTGTTTCTTTCTTTCTTTTTTCTCTTTCTTTCCTTCTTCCCATCCTGATCTGGAGCAATGGCGACGGAAGACGAAGCACGAGAGGCGGCAGATGGGGAGGTAAGCAATGGCTCCTTGTAGTCTCTTGAGGGTTTTTTGCAGCACTTGCTTCCTTCTGCTTCCATGCATGCATACATACTCTGTGAAGATGTAAAGCAACGCAGAAAGCTTCAGTGTTGCAGAATCAGCTGCACAGTGAGGAGCATATTTGTAACAGTTCAGTAGACTCTTCCCAGTTTCCAAGAGATATCATCATTGCATCGTACTTCTGGTTCCGCGATCTATTTATTTTGTTAATCTCCCTCTAGCATCTAGGGATGGTTCTTCATGCAATCAGTCTCGTATGTTGAAACGACACTGATCACATTTTTGTGTTCCTACACAAAAGAATCAGAGTCAAAGCATGCAACAAGTGAACGAAACTACATGAGTGATCCGGTTCCAGTTTGATTTATGACAAACTGTCTATGTTTCCAGAAAAGGTTATTTTCCAGATATAATTGTACAGAAAATAGCATGTATTATCGTTTGTTTAGAAGGATCATGTTTCAGGGAACTTGGAGGGAAGAACAAATCAACATATACAAGTACTCCCTCCGTCTGAAAAAGCTTGTCTGGTGCTAGATACATCCATTTGAGGGACAAGCTTTTTCGGACGGAGGGAGTATAAGTCTATCATACACTCTGCTCTGTTCTCTTGATTACTGACAGAAGAATTCACTAGCAGTACCCTCTGTTTGTCCACTTGATAATTCATTCCTGAACTTGATATGAAGTTAACTGGCATGCAGATTCAACCGATATTAAGAAAATACTGTTAGCGAAAACTCAACAAAGCGAAAATACTGCTGTACTGTTTAACAAGTTATTCCTGCTATTTTGTTGACCAGTCTCTGAAATACTCTTAGATGCACTGAACCTGCATGTGCCATTCAGTGTCACATACTAGTGAGACATAATTAGCCAGCCGAAAATCATTGCTGTCATGCAGGAAATTATATTTGTAATATTGTAGTGCTACAATAGCCTAATGTCGTTGGATGTCCTTTTGATGAATTATAATTAAAAGCACACAATTTTAAACTATATACTAAATCTAAGAATGCAGAGTTCAGCGTATTCTTTTTGCCACCCTGTCTTTTGTAATTATGCAAACCCTGAGTGGCATTCGGTGTACTTTCAGATAAATGTTCCATTTACCTGTTTGTTTCCCAGGAAATTCAAGTGGAAGCTGGGGATCTAGGGACAACCCATTTGCAAATGAACCTAGATAGCAAGCTTTCATCTCATGGGGAGATGAAGGACGAGGCAACGGCCATGGATTCAACTGAAGGAATGAAGGTTTCAGAGGACCAAGTTTTAGAAAGAGCACCCTCTGTAGTCGAAATTCCTCAAGAAGATACCCCAAATGGTACACATGCTTCTCTGAATGGTCATATGCAAGAAGGGAAGATCGCAAATGAGAAGCCACAAGAAAATGGTCAGAAAGGTAACGAGCAGGTAGAGGCTTCACCAGATGGAATAAGCACCGATCAGAGCAGCACAAGTAATGGCGAAGAGGCAATTGATTCTTTAGGCCATGTTGAGAACACTACAGAAGGTACCAGCCTTCTAAAACATGATAATGAAGAGCCAAAGGAACATTGTCAACAAGATGTAGAAGGTGATGCAATAGAGAGCAAAATGGTGCACAAAGACACACTGCAGTCTGACAATGATGTAGAGCCAATAATTGGTGCTCAACAAGGCCACAATCTGGAACCAGCAGAAGTAACTGAGGACACACAACCCGCAACCATGCCATGTATTCCTGGCGAAGAGGTTGTAGCTGAAGCACGTGCTGGAGTCCAAACTTCTTTGGAGCCTAATGTTGATGAGCCTGACACCCTTCCGGATACTAGTGATGGAAACACAGAAACAGTTGAACCAGCTAAAGTGGATAAAGAGAACTGTCCAGAAGATGAAGATATTGAGATCGTCAAACCAGAAGATCAACCGAGTGATAAAACTGATGATGTGGATGCAGACATGGTGCATGAAGAGGTGCCTAAAAGCAAGAAAACAGATGTACCTGAAGATATGCCTAAAACTGGGCAAGCTGATGAGTCAATGAATGGTGATCAAGAAGTGCTGAACCAAGAATCAACAGAAGAAACCAGTGCCCCTCTGCCGGAAAAAACTGAAGAAACTTCTCATGAGAGCAATGTGTCCACCTCTAAGGAGACAACTCCAGAACATGATGCAGTGACAAGGGAGCCAGCTCTTGATGTTCAAGAAGTGCAAAACCAGGGATTAGCAGAAGAAATAGCAGATGCCAAAGAAGTTGATACTGAGAAAACAGTTCAACAAAGTGGTATTGCTTTTGAGGAGGCAACTCCAGAAGATAATGCAACAATCGTTGAACCAAGTTCTGACATCCAACATTTAAATAATGTGGAGTCAGAAGAAATAAAGGGTCTTGAAGATGCCAAAGCTGAAGAATCTTCCGATCAAAGCAATCTGACAATTGCTGAAGATGCAAGCCAAGATAAGGAAGCAACAAAAGATATGCAACCAGTTCAAGGGCTGGAAGAGGAAGAACCTAAGAACACTGGAACTGTCGAAATGGATGAAGCTTCCAGTCAACCACATGCTGATGTCATCAATAACCTTGCTGAAGAAGACAGTGTACCAGCATGCGAGCCCCAGGTGATAGGATTAAAAGAAGAGGTGAAGGACACTGGAGCCACTGAAACTCAAGAAATCACTCAACAAAGTCATGCTGCTGCTTCAGAGGAACTAGTAACAGAAGATAATTCTATGGCAATTGAGCCATCGAATGATGATATCCAGCAAACCCTGGAGCAAGGATCAGATGAAGTTAAGCACGCAGAAGTTTCTGAGACTCAAGAAATCTGCCATGAAAGAACTATTTCTGCTCCTGAGGACTCAGTAAAAGATGATGCAACAGCAGAAGGACCAAGCTGTGATGCCCAAGAGGTAGAAAATGTAGCATCAGTAGAAGAAATCAAGGAAAACACAGCTGAGAATATCGTCGAAACCTCTAGTGTGGCAACTGTTGAAGAGGCAGATCAAGAAAACAATGTGCCAACAAGTGAAGATGTGTCTGAACAGCAAATGCGGGAGCTTGAAACAGAAGAAATACAGAACACTGAACCTGTTGAGACAGAAGAAGCTTCTGATCAAAGGCATCCAGCTCTCTTGAATGACCCAGCTCAAGAACATAGTATAGCAAGTGATATGCCAAAGACTGAATCAACAGTAGACGTGAAGGAAATGGAAGCCACTAAAACTGAAGCACTCCCGCAGGAAAGCAATGTTTCCATTTCTGAGCCTGTTTCGGAAGAAAATATAACAGCAAGTGAAGTTAATTGTGATGATCAAGAAGTAAAAGATTTGGAACAAGCAGAAGGTGTTGAGGGCAACAAAGATACCAGAACTAAAGAAATCTCTGACCAAGGCAATGAGGTTTTTGTCAGGGATGCAGCTCAAGGAACCAGTGACCTTGCAAGAGAGCCAGCTGTTGATATGCAATCAGTGCAGGAGCTACAGTCAGAAAAGAAGAATGCCGAATTTACTGAAGTGAGTGAAGCATCTGGTCAATTGGATGCTGCCTTCATTGAGAACCCAACTCATGAAGATAACCTAACCACAAGTGAGTCGCTTGTGATGGAACCAGCAGAAGTGAGCAGCAATGAAGCCACTGAAGGTCAAGGAATGCCTCAAAGTGATGCTACTCAGTCAGAAGATCACAAAACAGAAGAAAATATGGCAGTGAGTGAACCACAGATCCTGGAACCAGAACCTGTTGAAGAAATGAGAGACAGTGAAGCCACTGAAACTCGAGCTATCCCGCAAGAAAGCATGTCTGTTCCTGAAGATGTAACAGCAAAAGAAGCAGCTTCTGATATCAAAGAAGTACAAACCGAAGAGCTGATAGAGGAACCTGATAATGTGAAAGCTGAAGAAATATCCAACCAGAGCAGTGGGACTATTGTTGAGGAAACAGCTCAAGAACACAAGTTACTATCAAGTGACCCAACTAGTGATGTACAAGCAAAGGAGCTTGAATCACAAAAAATTAGTAACACTGATGATGTTGAAACTGAAGAAGCTTCCCATAAAACACATGCTGAAGAAAATTTCAAAGAAAATGAGCCACAAATAGCAACAGAAGATAACACAGCAATCCTGACAGATGTTCGCATTCAGCAGCTTCAAGAGCAAGAACCAGTTGAATTCAGGGACACTGAAGCTACTGAACCTCAAGGGATCTCCCCATCTCACACTGCCTCTGGTTCTGAGCAGTCCACACCAGAAGATAACGAGATGACAGAACCCAGTCCTGCCACTCAAGCAGAGAATTTGGAATCAGCAATAGTGAGGGAGGAAAGTGAAGATGTGAAAAGCACTGATGCAATTGCTGAGGAGGAAACTCCCAGAGAACAGGTACAGGAATCTGAGGCACATGTTGATATACCACCAGTGGAGAATACTGAGCCCGTTGAGGTGCATGACAATGTAACGACAGATGACCTGCCAGCAGAAGAGGTGAAGGACAATGAAGCGATAGAGGTTGCAGAAATCCACTATGAGAGCCCTGTTGCAAATATTGGTGATCTCACTGAAGATGCCAAAAGCAATGTTGCTCTTGAAGATGAGGCGGCTCCTGATGAAGATGTGAAAACAGAGGCAACTGCTGCTATACCACAACCACAAGAGCCAGAATTAGAAGAGATCAAGAATAGTGAACCTGTTGAAATGGAAGATAATATAATAGCAAGGGACCTGCCAGCAGAAAAGATCAAGGACACTGAAGCCAGGGAAACTGAGGTGATCCCTCATGAGAGTACTGGTGCAAACATCAGCAAGCTCATGAATGATGTGAAAAGCGATGTTGCTCTTGCAGACGAAGCAGCTCCTGATGAACATGCAAAAGCAACAGAGGCAACTGGTGCTATACCACAACCACAAGAGCCAGACCTAGAAGAGATCAAGGATAGTGAACCAGCTGAAGTGGAAGGAAACACATCAGCAAGTGATCTGCCAGCAGAAAAAGTGAAGGATACTGAAGCCGTGGAAACTGAAGCAATCAACGAGAGCACTCGTGCAAACAACCGTGAGCTCACTGAAGATCTGCAAAGCAATGTTGCTCTTACAGACGAGGCAGCTCATGACGAACATGTAGCAGTAGCTGAGACAACAGTCGATATCCCACAAGCACAAAAGCCAGAACTAGAAGAGGTCAAGAATATCGAACCTGTTGAGGTGGAAGAAACTAGATCAGCAAGTGACCTGCCAGCAGAAGAGGTGAAGGAAACTGAAGCAATCAACGAGAGAACTGTTGCAAACACCAGCGAGCTACCTGAGGATGTGACAAGCAATGTTGTTCCTGCAGACGAGGCAGCTCCTGAAGAGCATGTAATAGCAACTGAGGCAACAGTTGACATACCGCAAGCACAAGATCCAGAACAAGAAGAGATCAAGAATACTGAACCTGCTGAAGTGGAAGAAAACATATCAGCAAGTGACCTGCCGGCAGAAGAGGGGAAGGATGCTGAAGCCAAAGAAACAGAAGTAATCAACGAGAGCACTGATGCAAACATCAGTGAGCTCACGGAGGATGTGAAAAGTAGTGTTACTCGTGCAGATGAGGCAGCTCCAGAAGAGCATGTAATAGCAGCTGAGGCAGCAGTTGATGTACCACAAGCACAAGTGTCAGAAGAGCTCGAGAATGTTGAACCTGACGACATGAAAGAAAACGGATCAGCAGGTGACCTGCCAGCGGAAGAGGTTAAGGAAATTGAAGCCAAGGAAACTGAAGCAATTAACGAGAGCACTGATGCAAACATCAGCGAGCTCACTGGGGATGTGACAAGCAATGTTACTCCTACAGACGAGGCAGCTCCTGAAGAGCATGTAACAGCAACTGAGGCAACAGTTGGTATTCTACGAGCACAAGAGCCAGAACTAGAAGAGATCAAGAATGTTGAACCTGTTGAGGTGGAAGGAAACACATCAGCTAGTGACATGCCGGCAGAAGAGGTGAAGGACACTGATGCCGTGGAAACTGAAGCAATCAACGAGAGCACTCATGCAAACAACCGTGAGCTCACTGAAGATCTGCAAAGCAATGTTGCTCTTACAGACGAGGCAGCTCATGACGAACATGTAGCGGTAGCTGAGACAACAGTTGATATACCACAAGCACAAGAGCCAGAACTAGAAGAGTTCAAGAATATCGAACCTGTTGAGGTGGAAGAAACTAGATCAGCAAGTGACCTGCCAGCAGAAGAGGTGATGGAAACTGAAGCAATCAACAAGAGCACTGTTGCAAACACCAGCGAGCTACCTGAGGATGTGACAAGCAATGTTGTTCCTGCAGACGAGGCAGCTCCTGAAGAGCATGTAATAGTAACTGAGCCAACAGTTAATACACCAGAAGCACAAGAGCCAGAACTAGAAGAGACCAAGAGTACTGAACCTGCTGAAGTGGAAGAAAACATATCAGCAAATGATCTGCCAGCAGAAGAGGTGAAGGATACTGAAGCCGTGGAGACTGAAGCAATCAACGAGAGCACTGATGCAAACAACAGTGAGCTCCCTGAAGATGTGAAAAACAATGTTGCTCTTGCAGACAAGGCCGCTCCTGGAGAACATGTAACAGTAGCTGATGATACAGTTGATATGCCACAAGCACAAGAGCCAGAAGTAGAAGAGATCAAGAATACTGAACCTGTTGAAGTGGAAGAAAACATATCAGCAAGTGACCTGTCAACAGAAGAGGTGAAGGACACTGAAGCAATCAACGAGAGTGCTGATGCAAACATCAGCGAGCTCACTGAGGAGGTGAAATGCAATGTTGATCTTGCGGACGAGGAACCTCACGAAGAGCATGTAACAGTAGCTGAGACAGCAGTTGATATACCACAATCGCAGGAGCTGGAACTAGAAGAGATCAAGAATACTGAACCTGTTGAGGTGGAAGAAAACATCTCAGCAAGTGACATGCAGGCAGAAGAGATGAAGGACATTGAAGCAATCAATGAGAGCACTGATGCGAACATCAGTGAGCTCACTGAGGATGTCAAAACTAATGTTGCTCTTGCTGACGAGGTAGCACCTGAAGAACATGTGATAGCAACTGAGGCAACAGTTGACATACCACAAGCACAAGATCCAAAACTAGAAGAAGTCAAGAATACTGAACCTGTTGAAGTGGAAGAAAACATATCAGCAAGTGAGCTGCCGGCAGAAGAGGTGAAGGA